>JASAMY010001407.1:0-112940 GCA_030248085.1 Paralinhomoeus sp. GSCO2_6 | reverse complement strand
GACAGAAATGCGACAACACATCATGCAACGAGTGGCCGTGGTGCGTAGTAGATGCGCTAGGTCAGGGGCAGAGGGACCTCAAGTAGCGAACGCGTCCGTCACCGCCGCGCACGCACGCAAAGTGAGCACGCAGAGCAGACTGCTACTTTTCGTGTGGGACTTGGAGTTGAAGAAAGCGAAGGTGCCCGTCCCATTAATCATTAGACATTCGTATTCTGCATTGACCTTCGTACCACCTATAAACGACATATCGTGTTAGCTCGCTCAAATATCCTTATACAGTACATGGCGTTAATACGCAAGAAGCGCTTGTTTTAAATTTAAGATTTCGAGCGCGAAAGATTTGTCCACCATCGCGAGTATGGCTGCTGCTAGCGAAGCTGTAGCGCCGAAGTTCGACAGCGGCTCTCTGTCGGAGCTGCTGAAAATCTACTACCGTCGCCTCTTTCCGTTCAAGCACTTTGTCAAGTGGCTCTCCTATGGCAGACGTCTGTAAATCATATAAAATTCGGTAAATGATTAAACAATTTTGTTGTTCAGCACCCGCCATGTATTTGGATCGGCGCGAATTCGCTCTGATTCTGGAAGGCGACGTATACCTGCGCTATCGGAGTTTCGCCAACGCGGACGAGTTGACCAAGAGCGTCCAAAGTAATAACCCTCACAAGATCGACATTGGCGGCGTCTGCAACGTGCAGGTTCTGTTGACCGGGCAAAACTATTGTAATATTGAAAAAAAAATACGAAAAATTCCAGCCAAAGCACCACAAGGCCTACCGGAATTTTTCGGCCGTCGAGCGCGAATTCGTGTTCGACGTTGATCTCACCGACTATGACGACATTCGAACGTGCTGCCAGTGAGTTTTCACTTTTCATTTTTTTCTTAGTTTTTTGGAGGACATGAATATGATGTACGCACATCTACACAGAGGTGGAGCCATGTGCGCGAAGTGTTGGCGGTTCATGGTGGTGGCGATCAAGGTGCTGGAGGCTTGTATTCGCGGTGTGTTGTGGCGTTGATTTTTTTAATTTTCCTTTGCATATTCGGGTGCTCAACACATTTGAATTTGTCGCAGAGGAGCTGGGCTTCGAGCAGGTGCTCTGGGTCTACTCGGGTCGACGGGGCATCCACTGCTGGCTGTGCGACGCCGAGGCGCGCGCGCTTTCCGCCGCCGAGCGGTCGGCGCTCGTCGACTATCTCACCGTAGTGGTGGTCGGTGCATTTGTTGCACCCTGTTGTGCATTGACTATGAGTGGTACTGGTGCGTGACGCGCGCGCAGGGCAACAGCTCCGCCGACGCCCACTCGCGCGTCGAGCTGCCGACGGGGTCGCGCGCGTCCCAGCAGCCCTTGCCCTGGCTCCTGCAGCGATCGGTGGCGATAGCGGTCGGCGTCGACGTTGCCGACACAGATGCCGACGTCGACTTCGACTGGTCGGCGGAGCGGACGGGCGTCGACCACGTCGAGAGACTGATCGAGGAGCAGGGCTGGCTCGACGCGCCCCAGCAGTGGCAGAAGCTGCTCAGAGGCTGCAAGGACGACGGTGTCTTCTGGACTCTGAGAGATTGATTGCACGGTCAAATGAACTCTGACACTCCGATCGTTCAGATCTGCGCAGCAAACTGTGCGATCAATTCGAGCGCGACGAAACACCAGCGCAGCGATGGAAGAGCATGCAGGTCTTCTGGCCTGGCGCGAAGCTAGGCGCTTAGACTTGACCCGTTTCTTTCGCTTCTCAGCGTCTCGCGGGCGACAAGTCGGCATTGGCTCAGTCACCCGCGCGCTGGTGGCTCGAGCAATTCGTGCTCGAGCGCTCCTACCCCCGACTCGACGCCAACGTCAGCAAGACGCTCAACCACCTGCTCAAGGCGCCAGTTTGCGTTCACCCCAAGACAGGTGACTGATTTTCTGTCTGCCTTGCTTGCCTGTCTCTCCATGGAAAGGCGAACCAATTGTTTTCAACCCAACAGGAAAAGTGTCCGTGCCGATGGATGCGAAGATCATCGAGCGCTTCAATCCCGATGCCGTGCCCACCATCACGTGCGTGCAGCGCGCCGCGCCTGCACGCAAGCTAATTAATGAACCCCGACTAGCTTTGGCGCGTTCGCAGGCAGTTGGTCGCAGAGCTGCGTCAGTTGGACCAGGCGAACAAAGAAAAAGAAAACAGCATCGAACAAAAGAAGGCGCTGGGTCGGCCAGTCGCGCGCAGTTATACTCAGTTGCATTCCCTGCAGTGTTACGTCGTCTTTGCAGACTACAAGCGGACGACGCTGGCGCCCTACGTCGACGTATTCGACAGCTTTGTCGGTCGCCTTCTGCAGCAGGAGAAGTCCGCCACGACGGAGGTGTAATCCTGTGATGGCGCTCGCGGCCGATACTTTGTCACCTTGTGCACGCGGCGCAGTAGTAACACTCGACCCCCACAAACGCGCGCGTATACGAACCAATGCTGCTGCTGCCTGTGCGAAAACGAAGAGGCATACTATTGCGTTCCCACCCACGTCACCACACGCACAGTCGATTCTACGCGTAGATAAGCATTGTCCCGGACAGCAGAACGGTCCGTCGACTGTCATATCGCATGCGCGCGCGCCCACCCGTGAACCGGCTGTCCTATGCTGTTCTGCTGTTTACCTCCCAGCGCATGTTGTGTCAGTTTACCTGTCATACTCGACGGTGCCAGACAAATTGTGCGATGGCAACTGATGGCGAGCGCCAGCCCTTTGTCGCAGGCAAAGGGTAACATTTTTTTCTGCGCGCAGTTGCATTTGTGTACATATACACCGTGTGTGTCGTCGTCAGGAGGCGCGCTTCCGACCCGAGCAGCCAAAAATCTGCTGGAGTGTCGTTTTATTCTTTGGTTTGTTCCAATGTGACGAAATAAGTTGACTGCGGCATTTTCTCGTATATTTTCAGTTTCGCCTAGCCCAAGGAAGCGATTGGCTGTTGCTGGCCGTCGGCTTAGCATGCAGTCTCGTCGGCGGTTTTGGCTATCCGATTTTCGCAGTTGTCTCTGCCTCAAGCATTGAGCTGTTCATATCGGCTCAAAGAGTTTTAATTAGGGAATCAAATACGACAGTAACGCACGGGGGGAGATGGGGTTTTGTCTACTGCAACGCTTGCCAAAATGCAGAAGAACCAAGCAAAAATGGACTGCTCGCAACCGAGTTCCGTTCAAATATCGCAGTGTGAGCTTGCGTAAAGCGGCCAAGCGCAATAAGATAATGTGGCGTATCTCCATCTCCACCATGCTCAAACGCTGGTGGACCAGTTCAGCCTGGATACATTCGAGCATGAAGCGATCCAAAGAGTGATCTGGCTGATGGTGGTGGCGGCGCTTATGTTTCTCGCCGGATTCGCCCAGGTATGTTATGTTGGCCTTGGTGACATACAGTAGGAAGGGCCAAATTTTTCTCCATGTGAATCCAGACGCTCTCGTGGATCTGGCTGTGCGAGCGCCAGATCCTGCGCATTCGACTGGCCTTCTTCAAGTCCCTTCTCCGCCAGGAGATCGGCTGGTTCGATCGTCAGCGAGCGGGCGTCGTCTCCAGCCAGTTGTTTGAGTGGGCTCTGGGCGGGCAGCGGACTGGAACTTGCTTCTGTGTGAGGTGAATTGGTCGCTGCGACGCTTCCAGCAACATCGAGCGCATGCGCGAGGGCATGGGCGACAAGCTGGGCATGGTGCTGCTCTCGGCGACGCAGTCCATCGTGGGACACGCGGTCGCGTTCGCCTTCAGCTGGAAGCTAGCCGTCCTCGTCGTCCTCGCCAACGGACCCGTACTCGTCGCCATAGGACTCGCGTTGTCCAAGGCTAGTCGCACAGTTTTTGTATGCTTGCTGTGTAAACTGTGTAGGTGCGTCTAAAAGAATCCCTGCGAGATTTCCTGGGTTTCCCCCTGCAATTCTGCAACGCCAACATTCACTTTCCGCGACGTCCTAACGTTCAGCCCATTCGGATTTCGGGCCACCGCGAAGAGCAGCGACCTATAGCTTTTCATGTCAGTTGATTTTGCAAGAATGTGTGGAATGCGCCTCATCCTGACAACTAGGGTGAATGCGGTATGAGCCAAGATTCGCATGTCGCCCGTGCAGTTGGCGGAGCGGCTGGCGTTGAGCGCCGTCGCGCACTACGCGACCGCGGGCGCGGTGGCCGAGGAGGCGCTGTCGGCCATCGGGACGGTGGTCGCGTTCAACGGGCAGCGCCGCGAGGCGCGCCGCTACGCCGCGGCTCTGGGCCGTGGCAAGCGGGACGGCGTGTGGATGGCCTGCTGTCAGGGCGGCGGCAACCTGCTCGGCTACTTGGTCAGCACCGCGACGCAGGGCTTCGCCTACTGGCTGGGCGCACTGCTCGTCGTCAGGGAGGACGCGACCGTGCTGGCTGTTATCACGGTGAGAGGAGGCCCGTAAATGCCCGCGCAGATGTGGCTCCATCTCAAGGTGTTCATGACGGTGTCCTTTGCGTCGCGCGCCCTTCGGGTGGTGCTCTCGCAACTGGCGGTGCTCGCCGCTGCCAAGGCGTCGGCGGTGGAGGTCTTCAACGTCATTGACAGGGTCGCCTTCAGCGGTTTCAGGTGTGCAATCAACGTTCATGTGATTTTTGGAACGTTGCAGGTACCAGTGGACGTCGACGCATATTCGGAGGAAGGACGTGTAATCGAGAGCGCCGTAGGCAACATTTCTTTTGAAAACGTCTGCTTTCGCTATCCCACACGTCGTGATGTCCAGGTTTGTGCAATTGTGCTTCTTTGTCATGGAATTCGTGTTGTGACTGGGCCACACCGAAGTCGATGCTTTCAAGGTACTGAAAAACGTCAGCTTCTCAGCTACCTCAGGACAAACCACTGCTCTGGTCGGCCATAGCGGCTGTGGAAAGAGTACAATTGCCAAACTGCTGCTTCGTTTTTACAATCCAACCTCTGGGAAGGTGCGCAAAATTTTTTGCCAGGTTCGTTTCGCCCCCCGACTGCCAATATTTGCAGGTGACTCTGGACGGCGTGAGCGTGTCAGAGTTGAACGTGCGCTGGCTGCGCCGTACAGTGGGCATGGTGTCTCAGGAGGCGCCGCTGTTCGACACGACCATCGAGCGCAACGTCCGCTACGGCAACGAGGAGGCGCGTCTCGAGGACGTCGTCGAGGCCTGTCGACAAGCGAACGCCCACCACTTCATCTCCACCCTGCCCATGGTCGGTACTCGGTCGGTGCCATGACAATTTCTGCCGCGAAATCGCACGCACGCCACACTGTCATCCCCATTGTCAGAGACCGATTCGGTCTGACCGAATCGAATCGTCCCTCCTAGGGCTATTCGACGCTGGTGGGCGAGCGCGGTGCTCGGCTGTCTGGGGGCCAGAAGCAGCGGGTGGCGATCGCGCGCGCGCTCGTTCGCCGGCCGCGCGTGCTGCTGCTGGACGAGGCGACCTCGGCGCTCGACGCCCCCTCCGAAGCGGCGGTCCAGAGCGCCCTGCTCGCCGCGTCGCGCCACCGCACTGTCCTCATCATCGCGCATCGACTCGCGACCATCAGAGACGCCGAGCAGATTCTGGCGCTCGAGAGCGGCGAGATCAAAGAGAGGGGAACGCACGAGCAGCTCATGAGTGGACAAGAAGGAGGAGTGTGGGAACTTCCCCAGCAGTCTACCTTTGCCTAACTACATAACGCTTTGAAGTGAGGGTGTTGTTGCAGATATCGCCGTCTCTGGGAAGCGCAGTCACTGGAGCTGGTCAAAGAAGGCTGTTGGTCAGAGATGGTCGTCGAAGAGAACTCTGAAAATAAACCTCGGAAACGAGGTTCGCTGTCCCTCGAGAATTTATCTCTAGCACTTCTCCAAGAACAAGAGAACAACGGCGTCAAATCGTCGCCCTCTGCAGAAACGGTTGGAATGGGTAGCGGGGTGCAGAGACTGACGTGGGTGGGTGTACATGCACATAGCTCTGCTAACAATTGCAGGCAGTCGATAGCAAAGCAGAGCTGAAATCGGTCAGTTTGCTGGAGATTTTGAAGGCAGCGAGAGGGGACTGGCCCATCTTGTGCGCGGCGTGCTCGTTATTTTGCCTATTCGGCTTGGGCACACCGCTCGTCGCAATCTTGTACTCATTTTCACAAATCGTGAGCGCAGAGTTTAGCTCAAGTCCCTACTTAGTATTTAGTAACGGTAACACACGCACCGGAAAGTTCCAGATGTTCTCGAAAGCTGGAGATGCGCTGATGAACGACGCGGTTCTCATCGGGTTCGCCTTCCCGTTGCTGGGCCTGTTTCAGGGTGGTACCAACTTTTTTGGAGTGAGTGAATTAAAATGTTGTAGGTACACTGTCGAAGTTTGTGGAAAATATGGACTGGTTTCTTCAGTGCCTCCTGTTCGGCTGGGCTGGCGAGCGTCTCACCATGCGTCTGCGCTCGCGCGTCTTCGAGAACATTCTGCGTCAAGACGCCGCCTACTTCGACGAGCCGCTCCATTCGGCCGGTCGGCTGTGCGCCCGGCTCGCCTCCGACGCCAGGAATGTCAAATCGGTTCGGTTCGCGCAGTGAATAATGATGTCATGGCGCACGCAGGTGAGGAGGCCCGTGTGCTGTGCTGCAGGCGGTCGACGCTCGCCTGGGCAACGTCTTTGCCGTGATGTCGTCGGTGTGCGTGGGTTTCGCGGTCTCGTTCGCGCTGAGCTGGCGTCTGGCTCTCGTCGGCTGCGTCGGCTTCCTGCTCAAGGCGCTCGCGACCTTCTGCAACAACCGTCTCGTCGACGAGTCAAAGCACGACCGTCGCGTCGCCGTGCTCGCCGCGGAGCTCAGCGGCAAGGTGCTGCGTTGGCCAGTTGTCCTGCGTACTCGTGAGAAAGAAAAACCTGATCCGGAGAGGTGGTTCAGCTGGCGCTCGAGGCGATCGAGAACGTGCAGACGGTGCAGGCGCTGACGCGCGAGTCCGCCTGCCACGCGGAGCTCGCCGAGCAGTTGTCGCAGTCGCATCGACGGGCGGTCAGGAGAGCGGTGGCGCAGGCGCTGCTCTTCGCCACCGCTGCCTCCGTCACCGTCTTCAGCTACGGCCTCGTCTTCGGCGTCGCCGTCTTCTTCGTCAGCGCCGCGCAATTGACGCCACTGGAGGCGTTCATGTTAGTTACATTCTGAATGCTGTTGCGGATGTGCACTTCGAACGCTAAACTTCGTCGGTTCAGTGCAATTTTTACGATCGCTCTCCCAGCCAGCGACATTGGCAACGCGTTCACGTACGTGCCCGAGTACCTCAAGGGACGTCAGGCCGCCTCACTGATCCTAGGAATGCTGGACGAAAAGCCCACTGTCGACTCGTCATGCGGCGACGAAATTGTTTCTATTTCCTTTGTCCGTTTGTCCTTTCACGCTCTGTGCAACACGTGTTTCAGGAGCTGACGGGGCGAGTGTCACTGCAAGAGGTCCACTTCAGCTATCCGCAGCGCCCCCAAGCGGCGGTGCTGCGCTCCCTGACGCTGCAGGCCGACGCGGGGGCCACGTTGGCCTTGGTGGGCCCCAGCGGTTGCGGCAAGTCGACCGTTCTGCAGCTGCTGCAGCGCTTCTACTCGCCGAGCAGCGGGAGAATTGTGCGCTGCGTGCCGACTGGAGTTTTCTCTAGGAGACACCTAACCCAACCGTTCCTGCAGTGGTACGACGACGCGGACGCGAGCTCACTGAAGGCGGACCAGCTGCGCGACCAGCTCTCGATCGTCAGTCAGGAGCCGACACTCTTCAACTGCAGCGTGCGCGACAACATCTGCTACGGCCTGGAGGAGGAGCCGGTCGGCGACGAGCGCGTCTACGAGGCGGCCAGGCTGGCGAACGCGCACGAATTCGTCGGCGAATTGCCCCAGGTGACGACGCGACATCCGCCAGAGTGGGGCGTCTTTTATGGCAGTAAGCGTACGCGCACCGAAATAGGGCTACGACACGGTGGTGGGCGAACGCGGCGCCCTCCTGTCGGTGGGCCAGAAGCAGCGGGTGGCCATCGCGAGGGCGCTCGTCCGCCGGCCCAAGATTCTGCTGCTCGACGAGGCGACTGCCTCACTCGACGCGCAGAGTGAAAAGGTGCTACTGCTAGTACGATGTGGCTGGGACGCGCAGCTGTTTGTCGCACCAAATTATCGCTGTAGTCGGTCCAAGTCGCGCTGGACCGAGCTCGACGGGGTCGCACTTGCATCGTGGTGTCACACCGCTTGTCGACTATCAAAGAAGCGGATTCTATCGCTGTAATTGGAAATGGAAGCGTCTTGGAACTTGGTATGTAGTAAGTGCGTATACCAAACACACACTGAGAATACTGTCAATAGCAGCGCTCAGCAGTTCGGAACGTACAGAAAATGACAGCAAATTCCTGCACCAGCACCACTCAAGTTGAAATGAATCAACGAACATACCGTACCCAACAATGCAATACGGTACTTGATCTTTATCAAGTAAGTGACTCAATGTTTAGGCAGCCACGAGGAGCTGATGGCTTTCAGAGGCGAGTATTTTAGACTCATGAAGGGGCAAGCCCAATCTTAGCCAGTGATCTCTCATTCTCTGTATTAGGTACCTACCAATGATTGCTACATTGATGCATTGTGCGCTTGATCAAACACGAGCTTGTAGGGGTATCATGTTGACGTCCGGTCCTTATGCGACACATAATGGCGGCCAAAGTTTGCGCCGCCGCCCATGGAATACTACTGAACCGACGGACGGCAAAGTGCCGCACGAAGAAAGACCGAAACTGGACACTTTGCATCTTGATCTATATGGCTACTCTAGCAATTGGCCGTGATTAATTAATCGTCTGTTAACTAGCGAAGCGAAGGTGACTGACTGCATGGTAGACGACGCAATTAAAGGAAAAAAAGACGTGTTGGATTTTGGAAGTGTCGATGAAGCGACTGGTTGCGGCGGTGCGCTTCTTTGAGTAATTACGATTTGAGTAATTACGGGGAATCAGTAAAATCGCTTCGCGGCTATGTGCACGTACACACCTATCTATATGTTGGTGCATAATGGTACGAAGCCGTGAGTTAAGAACAAACCAAAAACTTGCTCAAAGAACGTGTGGAAAATGCGCATCCAATCTGCAATAGCGAAAGCATTATTAAGCTTAAGTAGGTATCTTATTTATACTTCTTATTGGTAATTACGGTGGGTCACAGAATGAACGCCTTTTCCAGCGATACCAAGTTGAAAGTGAGACCGTTTGCCAGAGTCTTACATGCTTTCAGATCAGTTGTCGTAAAACCCCTTATGATAAGCGTTCAACACTGACGCAACGAAACCCGAAGAACACTAGACTGCACTATAAGACGAGCAGGATCACAGGAGCAAACGCAGAGGCTGGTTGAACGGACGCGGCATGACTCATGATGACGTCATTCACTCGGTCTTGTTGGGCGTGGGCGCGACTGTGGTGACGGCGACGACGGCGGTGGTCGTGGCGAGAGAGTAGCGACCGCAGCTGACCAGACGGCTGACATGGACGCGCGTGGGCCGACTCAGGGCCGTGATGACGAACGGGTTGACGAGGCAGAGCAGGTCCATGGTCGCGTAGTACCACGCCGCGACCGCCGGATCGAAGTCCTCGCCCGCCACCAGCTCCATCAGAGTGTACGTCAAGCCGGCAGCCTGGACACAAGCAATGTGCGTCTTTGGTGGAACGGGGCGCAGGCACGCAGGCGCACCTGAGTGAAGATGACAAGACCACTGCAGGCGAGCTTCACCTCTACCCACTGGAGGCGGTCGCTCTTGGCCGTCAGAACGCGCGCCACCATCAGCGCATAGAACACGAAGGTCACCAAGCAGCAACAGACCGTGAACACACTCTGCGAAGGAAAGGATAAGTCGATATACCGTTGGTACAGTTCATTTTATGTACTATGTTGTAGTGACGTGCTCCATTATGCAGTGTTTACATGTGGGATTGCAGCTCGATCACAGCAACGCAAGTGCTAGAATGGAAATCATCTACATTTCTTTGGTCAGTCGAAAGATCAGCAGCTGAGGTAGGACCCACCAGCGAGAAGAAGATGAGGCCGCTATGGGGGCTGTAGAAGACGAGTCGAACTGCGGTGGAATTGGGCGCGCGCTCGAAGCCGCAGTCGGCGAAAGGCGTGTAGGCGACGGTGAAGGCGAGCGTCGGCAACGCCCACTGGACCCCAAAGAGCCACTTGAGCGCGTCGTCGCGCCAGATCTGAGAATGCGCTGGACATTGGTGCACGCAGCTTGGTTGTACAACGGATCAGCGCTGTGCATTGCGTGCCTATAGTTGCATCACCCCTACAAAGAGTCGCACTACTATAATTTCCAGTTCCATAAAACTGAACGTGAACGCATGCACATTGCATGATAGAACAAGTAAGACGAGTACATTTGCACGAGTGCATTTGTTTGATAATCTGCTCCTTTCAAAGATGCTCTTCCCCACCACCCCATTAGAAATTGTGTTACATGTGCTGGCGGATTAGAGTGCAGTGCGTAACACTGTGCATTGTTATTGTTTTAGTAGGCCCATTTTAGTAGGCACACAAACCACTCTCTAGTCGCGCACGCAGGCATTGACGTGCACAGTAAGAGAACGGACCTGGTTGTGCTTGTGTGGCAGGAGGATGGCGGTGAAGCGGTTGGCCGAGAGCATGACGACGCCTAGGAACTGCGTGACGATCAGCTGGAAGGCCATCGACAAGAGCAGATGCGCCGCAAACTGCCATTGACGCTGGTTCTCTGAGAGAGGCTCGCGCATGCCACGAAAGCCTACCGGGTCCAGTCGCGCGTATAGGTGGAACGCGAGACCGAGGAGACGCGGCCTGGAGAGGAGCCACTGGTGGAGAGTGCCCTGGAGGTCTCCGAGACCCACGGACAGGCAGAGGGTGAAGAAGGAGGCGCGCAGTCGCTCGTCCGTCCGCCGGCCGCGCCACAGCGCCGCCAGGAACACCACGTAGAACGGCACTCCCAGGCAATAGGCGCCGAACGAGATCGCCTGCTGCACGCAGAACCAGTCGCAGACCATCTTCTCCGCCTACCCGTGCGCCTTTCTCGCCAAAACTGAAAAGGAAAGGTTGAGATAATTTGTTATTTGAGAGGGCTGGATGCAGAGTGTCGATAAAACGTCGAGGGAGAACAATAGTGACAGCCGGCACTACAAACCGAGACGCTGCATGTCGGCACGGAACACGCGATGCGCGCACGACACCTACGTAAATGAGGAAGCGACGCAAATGGTACGCATATTGTACTCAGCTCAACGCCGTTGTTATGGGAGAATAATCGATTTCCACAAATCATCCAATAGTGGCCCAGGAGGGTTATATGCTGTCAACCTCTACTTACCCCAATTTAGTATTCTGTGATTTCTGCGTCGAGCATTTGTAGCGTAGAGCAATTTTGCAGTGTTAAAATTTCAATTTGTTTTCAAGTCGTTGTTTATGCATTTCTGGGGTGATTTACCACTCCCTGCTGCAACCGCATACAGTATGTACCTACACGCAGAAGAATTCCGTTCGCAGAAGTATCCTCAGATACTTTTGCACTCCCAGGGCAGTTGAACTGGCCGCTCGCGGCCGGTCAAGTTCGGTCGGCAAGCACTCGGCGCAATTTGCGTTACACTTTCTTAACCTTCCATTGATTGGCCTAAGAATCTGTGTGTTAGCAGGGATAGGTGCGCGTCCAACTGGGACCAATCAATCGACTTGAGAGTGAGACCAATAGAATGAGAGAACGTCCTAATAGCGCAACATGCGCATTGCCTAACAATAATGGGTGATTATTATCGGTACTGAGGTCGATTTCCAATTAGCCGGCATTCTCCATCCGTCCTTCGGAACGGAAACGCCGCATAATTGGAAATCGACTCTTTCCGGATTTGTAGGTATACGGTACTGGCGTAATAGTGTTGCAGTAACATTGTATACTTTTGAATAATTCTTTGAATTTTGAATAATTCATTCACACCGTTCTGTTGTTGTTCGGTGTGCGGTATAGTTCGCGCACGTTCAACTTCAGATCACAGCGCTTCGAGTTTTCGAGGCCATAGTGTTCGTCCGATTTGGGCTTGTCGACTTGTCTTTCTCGCAGTTGTGTAGCTGGAGTCGACATGCGGGTTAGGGCGTAGGCGCGACGGCGTTCGTGTCAGCTTGAGGAGGCGGCGGTGCGGCGGGCGTCTAGTTGGCGGCTTTAGCGGAAGCAGACGGCGCGCACGCCGGCTGCGGGGGAACGGCAGCGCCCGCGACGATCGTCGCGTCCCCGCCCCGCTGTCCTGCCGGTAGCACCACCCTCCCTCGCCGCATCTGAAAGGAAAAATGATCAAGCTTTTTGAGGTTTTGAAAGCATGAGACACCCGATGCTGCACCTCTTCGGTCTTCTTCTTCTTCGAGCGGTAGCAGCAGTAGACGGCGCTGGCGACGACTGCGGCGACTGCGAATACACCGCACACGGCCAGCAGCCCCAGCACAACCGGTCCAAACGTCAGCACGAGAAAAAGCGTCCCCATCAGCGTCGCGATCAGAGCCACAAATCCTACCGCCTCTGACTGTTCCGACTGAAAGTCCCTCCTCTTCTGGCGGACAGCGTCATTGCCCTCCATTGTCGGCTCCAAGCCTGCACAGCTTTGAGCATTTTAGGAGAAGCGAGAAGTGAGCTGTCCGCACGCGGACACGCACCCAAGGCCTGCGCCTCCAGCAGCAGCGGCAGCAGCAGCACGGACCAGCCGCCAAGGCAGCACGCCAGCGCCACCCAACTCGAGCCTGCAGCGCTCTTCATCGCCACTGAGCATGGAGTACTAGCTCAACACTTTTGACTTTGACTATTGCGGCGGTATTTTCTGTGAACGTTTACCAACAACTCTGTCCAGACGTGTAGTTTACATTAATTAATCAAATACTAACTAGTTTTACATGCTATTTTGAATGGCGACGCATTTATGGACGCGTAATTTTATAAGGAATGCACTATTGCAGGCTGAAACAGCCCATCGTTGCTTGCCCATCAATACCTAGCTGTCGTTGTTCAATCCTATCAGCATTACACAACTCCTTGTGAATTTTTGAATAAAAATCTTCTAATGGAATTCAGAGTACATGTACAGAATGTGTCTAAAGTGTGTTTACCGTTTCCCCACTGCCGTTTGCCCCCCGGTCGTTTACTCCCTGCCAAATATCTTAATATAGGCAGGTGCTGCTGCTAAACGACAACGAAAATTTCGCATTGAGCAAAAGCGACCTGTGTGAGCTGTCTCTGTCTAGCAGAACGCGATACTATTCACAAAACAGTGACCACCGCGCGGAAGTTGCAGAGACAGCACAAAGCACCTCTGCCCTCCACCTCAGGCAAGGGAATCCGTCCGAAGACGTCTCCCCCGTGCACCTTTTCACAGGCCGAAGCGGAGGGGAGGACGTGCTCAGCCCGAGAGCCGAGGTGCTGGAACCCCAAACCAGCTGCACCAACCCCGAATGCGCAGGGATGGGAGTTAACTTTTCCGCACGGTAGTGCATCGTTGCTTTTAAATCACTACTATATATACCCAGAAAGCGGATTGCAACAATTATTCAGCAGGTTTGAACTTGGTGAGCATAGCGCCGAGTCCCGTCGGAAATCGATACAATGAAATCTGACCGAATATTGATCGTCAGCTTCCCCAGCTCTTCGTCGAAAACCTGCGTTACGCAAGGTAGCGATGCTGCGAACCCGTTTTGCAACTGTTTCACAGTACTTACCACATCGAAACACACGTGTCAACATCTTTTAGAAGCCACGCTCAAATGAATCCTGCTAGCCCGCGCCTGTCCTTCTCCAGCCTGGACTACCGCAGTGCCCTGGGTTAAGAGTAGAGTACGGTATGAAGATACAGTACATAGATACACTGAATCTGCTTATCAGAGGCTACTTGCAATTCGTTTACCAGCAGGCAGGGTTGCACAATTTAAAAAAAAGTTTTTTTTTTCTAAAATTTTTTTTAAATTCTTTTCGCTTCGCTGCATACTTTTCGCGTTTTCGCAGGGTTATTGCTCCGACATTCTCACCAATTTAATCACTCCTCGTTCTCTCACAACTCTCTGTTCTATATTTTTTTTAATTAAAAAAAATTTCTCTGTTTTTTGGGTAAAATTTAGCTTTTGAGTGGCAAAAAGGCGTTCAAATGGTGTTTAGATGGAGCAATTCATGCATAAACTTGCTTATTAGCACCAAAACCAAGCTCTTTTTGGGGTTCCCAACTGGGTCCCAACATAGTGCGATACCGTACATGACCATTTAGAGGCGGCGGCTTTGTCACCATCTACTTACAAATGCGCCTTGCGTACGTGTGTGTTTGTTTGTTTGTTTGTTTGTTTGTGTGTATGCTTCGAGTAAACTCGCGAACCGCTTGACGTACGTGGACGCGCGATGGCTCGATCGAATGCTCGCGACCCCGAGATGGTCATGGGCAAGGTCGATTTTTGATATGCAAATTTATACCGTAGTTATGGCGCATTTTCAAAGTTTGCAGCACAGACTAACACTACCAAACGAATTGCACATGGGTGAATTGCACATCAAAAGACTCGCCTCGACGTCACGAGTCATTTGCACATGCTCCCGCATAATTATGCAAATGAAATTTATGCAAATTATGCCAATTCACAATTTCGCAATTTCACCCACATGGGTGATGTTGCGTGGTCAGTTGACACCTTTTGGCAGCAGGTCACTGCTAAAAGCCCCAACGGTCAACTAGCTGGGCCAAGTGCCTCCCTTCAGGGAGTGGGTGAAAGCCGCAACAGCTTTTTGAAAAAAAATACTGTAAGTGTGGAACATTGTATCTTGCGTAATTGGAAAATGGAAAATAAACTGTGCATTGATGAATTGCATATCAAATGACTTGGCTAGACGTCACAAGCACTGTATGTGTGGCAACGCACGCATGCAAGCACGCATGCACGCGCGCGCGCATTGGCACGCACGCATGCACTCATGATATATATATATATATATTATATATACATATCTACATATATATGGATATATGGATATATATATACATGCATGCACGCACACACAGGCATTTTTTGAAACATATGTACACACACGCACGCACGATGCACGTACATGCACGCTCGCACGCTCGCACGCACGCACGCACGCACGCACGGTCGCGCGTACGCACGCACGCACATACACTCCCACAGAGGAGCACAGAATTTGGGCCAACCGCATGCACGCACGCACGCTCGCACGCACGCACGCACGCACATACGCTCGCACAGAGGAGCACAGAATTTGGGCCAATTTCTGTCAACAGGGTGAACGCCCATCACGATCAACAGAGCAGCAGTGAATTTGGCGCCACCAACTGTCAACGGGGTGAACGCCCATCACGATCAACAGAGCAGCAGTGAGTTTGGTGCCACCAACTGTCAACGGGGTGAACGCCCATCACGATCAACAGAGCAGCAGCGAATTTGGCGCGAATTTGGCGCCACCAACTGTCAATGGGGTGAACGCCCATCACGATCTACAGAGCAGCAGTGAATTTGGCGCCACCAACTGTCAACGGGGTGAACGCCCATCACGATCAACAGAGCAGCAGCGAATTTGGCGCCACCAACTGTCAACAGGGTGAACGTCCATACGCCCATCGCGCACCTGCTTGCACTGCATGATCATGTCGACCATCATATGCAAAATCAGTTGCTTTATTCCTTAACATACACATGGCGGCCAAAGGCCGCATGCGCCTCTAGTCTACTTACAAATGCGCCTTGCGTACGTGTGGGTATGTGGGTATGTGTGTATGTATGTTTCGAGTAAACTCGCGAACCGCTTGACGCACGTGCACGCGTGATGGCTCGATCGAATCCTCGCGACCCTGAGATGGTCATGGGCAAGGTCGATTTTCGATATGCAAATTCATACAGTAGTTACGGCGCATTTTCAAATGTTGCAGCACAGATTAACACTACCAAACGAATTGCACATGGATGAATTGCGTATCAAATGACTCGCCTCAACGTCACGAGTCAATGCGTTCCCGCATAATTATGCAAATGCATACTGTAAGTGTGGTGTATATGTATATGTGTATATATGTATGTGTATATATGCGTATATATGTATATGTGTATGTGTATGTAAGTATTGGTTATTGCACATGTACGCACGCACCAGCACGCACGCACGCACGCACGTGTCTGCACGCACGCACCCACGCACGCGTCTGCACGCACGCACGCACGAACGCACGCACGCGTCTGCACGCACGCACGCACGCACGCACGTGTCAACACGCACGCACGCACGCACACACGCACGCACGTGTCCATACGCACGCACGCACCCACGCACGCGTCTGCATGCACGCACGCACGCGTCTGCACGCACGCACGCACGCACGCACGCACGTGTCAACACGCACGCACGCACACACGCGTCTGCACGCACGCACGCACGAACGCACGCATGCGTCCGCACGCACGCACGCACGCACACACGCACGCACGTGTCCATACGCACGCACGCACCCACGCACGCGTCTGCATGCACGCACGCACGCACCCACGCACGCGTCTGCACGCACGCACACACGAACGCACGCATGCGTCCGCACGCACGCACGCACACACGCACGCACGCACGCACACACGCACACACGCACGCACGCACGTGTCAACACGCACGCACGCACGCACACACGCGTCTGCACGCACGCACACTCGAACGCACGCATGCGTCCGCACGCACGCACGCACGCACACACGCACGCACGTGTCCATGCGCACGCACGCACCCACGCACGCGTCTGCATGCACGCACGCACGAACGCACGCATGCGTCTGCACGCACGCACGCACGCACGCACGCACGCACGCAAGCACGCGTCCGCACGCACGCACGCGTCCGCACGCACGCACGCACGTGTCCGCACCCACGCACGCATCTGCACGCACGCACGAACGCACGCACGCGTCCGCACGCACGCACGCACGCACGCACGCACGCACGTGTCTGCACGCACGCACGCACGCACGAACGCACGCACGCGTCCGCACGCACGCACGCACGCACGCACGTGAAGTACAGAGCAGCAGTAAATTTGGTGCTACCAACTGTCAATGGGGTGAACGCCTATCGCGATCAACAGAGCAGCAACGAATTTGGTGCCACCGACTGTCAACGGTGTAAACGCTCATCGCGCACCTGCTTGCACAGCATGATCACGTCGACCATCATATGCAAAACCAGTTGCTTTATTCCTTAACGTACACATGGCGGCCAAAGGCCGCATGCGCCTCTAGTTTGACTAAAACGATGCTAAATTGCTTCTAAAGGCTTTAGGGAAGCACTATTACTTGTGTTTGACACTCTAATAGGCTAAAAGAAATCTTATAGTACAGGTATATGGCACCAATGATGGCTCCTGTCAATTAAAAATTTTTTTTTAATTAAAAAAACTTGAAATTTATTTTACGCAACCCCGCCCGTTGACGCAGCAGTCGATCGCCTCGTCAGCGATCAAACCGGCAACAGCGCCTCGCGGCGCCGCCGACTCGCTGCGCTTCGGCAGAGAGCACCGTCTTTTCGACAAAGACCAGCTCGGACGCTGCATGCTCGCCTACCTGCTCGACATCCCGATCACCCCCCCCCCCCCCATGAACGGCGAGACAATCGGCCAGCAGATCTTCGACGTCTTCAGCAGTTACGACGCACGGATCCAAGTGGGTGAAGACGGCGAACGTGGTGCTAGTAGTCGGCTTCGTCCGTCGGGAGCGCCGTGGAGGCCGCGCGAAGGATCAACCGCAGCTTCCAGCAGTCTACTAGCTTGCCGAGGACGGCAGGCGTCCGTCCGCCTGCGGGACCTGTACCTCCTGCATAAAATATCGTGTCACTGTCTCAAGAGTGACGTCGAATACATTGTCAGCTGTCTGTCACCCGTCGCTCGGAAGGAGTGGACGACAGCAACTCCCCTATCAGTTCCTTCCACCCAAACGGCGGGCGGATACAACTAGGTGAATGCCAAGGAGTTGACGCGTTAAAGAACGTACGGTTCCATACTCCCGAAGTCCATTTATTTATTTTTTTTAGAATCAACGCGGCTGCGGCTATGGCGGCGTACCATGTCGTGTCGTTGGTATCGTTTAGCATATCGCCTTTAAAAAATTGTTGAGCACAATGGACTCATGTTGAGCACAACAAACAAGTTGGCTGGGCGGGGGGAAACAACCGGGGGGAAAACGGCAGAGGGAAACGTACAGGGGGGAAACAACCTGTAGCCCAATATAGACAGCCCCCATAGGAAACTCTTTCGATGTGAACACATTTCAGTTTCAGATTGGATGACCTGGATTGGATGACACAGCACAGAGCTGCACCCCATTATCAGACAATAGGGAATTGCAGCACGCCGATAACGTTGATAAACTTTCGGGTATCGCAAATTCACAGTCAGCAATAAGAGCCACTCAAAGTACTAGCTGATAAAGCTCAATAAGGAATACGAGCGTTCGTATTTGACGTAGTACTGGCGGCACTCGACTATGTTAGCCCGTTGGGAACTGGGAATCAGTGCGAGGTTGTCTGAATTCTACCAGACAGTTGAGAAGCGCGCGTGAGAAGCGCGTGCGCGTGAGCGGTTCTAAACTCCAGATCACAGCGCTTCGAGTTAGTCGAATATTCTAGTTTTCCGAAGGCACGATATTCGTCCTATTCGGCTTGTCGACTCGTCTTCTCCCGCCTGTGTATGTACTTGGAGGCGACACGCAGCCGACGGACGTTAGGAGGGCGTAGGCGCGACGGCGTTCGTGCCGCCGTGAGGCGGAGGAGGCCGTGCCGTGGGAGGCGGCTGCTGTCCGGCTGCAGAGCCTAGCCGCGCCTGAATCAGCTCGTTCGCCTGTCTCGTCTAAAAGGAAATGCTCCAAGCTCTAGCTGCACTGGAAATGGGTTCAACGATTCGGTTCAAAAGTTGTGGTTCATTTGTGTAAAAGCCACAGCTTCTCTGGGCACACTCGGATTGCGTTGGGTTGGAGAGGAGGAGACGCAGCAGACCTTTTCCGCCCTTTCCTTCTTCTTCTTGTTCTCCGCGCGGAGGTACCAGATGATGGCGCCGACGATGGCTACGACGAGCGCGAGTAAGATGCAGCCACCGAGTATGATCGGTCCGAAGACAATGAGCAGCGCCACGCCCGAAAAAATCCCAAGGAATCCTAGCGCCGTCGACTCCGGATCCGAATGAATGCCTCTCTTCTGACGGTGAGTGTCCTCCTTGTCGTCGTGCCGCGCTTCCTTCTCAAAGCCTGCGCAGTTGGGGAACACGTGTGGGACTGGTGAGAGCCGAGCGCGGCTGCGGACGCACGCACGCACCCAAGGCCTGCGCATCCTGCACCAGCAGTAGCAGCAGGCACCAAAAGCAGAGGCAGCCCGCCAGCGCCACCCAAGTCGAGGCTGCGGCGCTCTTCGTCGCCATTGACTGGCTCAGACTCTCTGCTTGGCGACTATGGCGACAGTATATTTTCTGACAGTTTACCAACTCTGTCTGACTGAACGTGTCTACAATAATAAACCTACTCGCGATTAATAAAATATTATAAACATGGCTTTGCATTGCGTGACCTGGCCTGGCTCTTATAGGCACGAAAATTTGTAAAGAATGCATTGCAGCTCGCAGGCCAAAACGACGCAGTTGTTTGTTTGTTTATGAACTTCGTACTCACTTTTAAAGTTTATGCAAAATTTTGAATTTAAATTCGTAACTACGTATGGTAGGACGGGATCTACCAACAAGCTCGCCAAATTGCAGGTAAAGACCCGTATGTAAGGCGTTTCTATGCAACCGACCAACATGGCTGGCACGATGTACAGTTTGACTAGCCCATTAAGGAAAATTTTGCAGGTGGCTGCAAAAAAAAGGAGAATATGTGACGCTCCTTTAGGCCCAGTTTGAAAAAACGCGGTATTAAAAGTAGCCACTTCATCAGATGATCAACTTCAGTTTGGACAAACCGGGTATAATCGAACCAAGCGCAGCAACACGTCACATATTCGGCGTTTGTTGTGCTCGCTTTGATCACTGGAAAGGCAGTCCAGGCTGCATGAGGACCGAGGCCTTTCATTCCTTGGACTCAGAGACGAGAGCGGGCCTTGTCCTTGACTGGACGTCTACAGATGGCAGTTCCGTCCATCCATAGGCACAGGCTAACAGAAGCGGAACAAAGATGAACGAGAATCGAAGATTGAATGTAGGGTATACTTGGTACTCAAGATTGTGAAATGATGGTGCATATCACTTACTGTAAGGGCAAGCCACATATATTAAAAATTTGAAATGGGCAGGGTAGCGAAATTATTTATGCACAATCTTTGGCTGTGTGCCCTGTCCATCCATACAATGGCTAATGAATGATGCGCATCGTCAGAGAGATGAAACAGTTTGTGAGGGTGGATTGATAGTGGTAGTGTTGTGGCTGTGTGCGATGGCTCGCACAACAAACGCCGAATATGTGACGTGTTGCTGCGCTTGGTTCGATTATACCCGGTTTGTCCAAACTGAAGTTGATCATCTGATGAAGTGGCTACTTTTAATACCGCGTTTTTTCAAACTGGGCCTAAAGGAGCGTCACATATTCTCCTTTTTTTTTGCAGCCACCTGCAAAATTTTCCTTAATACAGTGTTTTTTCGTAAAAGAAAGATTAATCAAAAACTCACGCACACACACACATACAAACCAACAGCAGCAGACCAGAACGGACGCATGCTCAGTGTTGCACCATAAAGCTTATGAAAAGCGTGTACCACTGTACACATTGTGCGTGCGTGCGTGCGTGCGTGCGTGCGTGCTGCGTGCGTGCGGGTGTGCAGATGTGTCATTTTCGTGTATCAGGGGCTGTAGCTAGCATCCGTCCATAAATATTTTCCCCAGCTCAAAAAATTACCGAACTTCTGGTAAAAGAACCTAGAAAAGAGACAAAAAATGTGGAATGGACTGGAGACACTGCAGTAAAGCAACGCTGATGGGTTTCCCAAGGGGACACGTGCAAAAGCACAGGCAGGCGTTACTGGGAGTCGAACCTGCGACCTCTTGATTTAGGAGACATGGTAAAAAGAAGAATGTGCCCAGTAAACCATAGCTCACGATCTACGGCCGGCATGTAGCAAGAGTCCCTCCGAGGATTTCATTTTTTGATGTGGAGCATAGATGCCTGCGAGGTTTCATTTCAATTGATGCAGGCGCGAGCGGGCGACGAGTCTAAAGCTTGGCAAGACCCACTTTTATTAACATCTCCAATTATTAACATCTCCAAAAATTTCTCTGAAATGCACAAGCGTATGGAAACGTGTTATGACTTAATCGATTCCCCATTTGAATGCGCTTCTTTTGAGCTATCACGCGCCAATATTCGTCCATGAAATCAAAAATAATGCACGATCAAGTTCCAAATTTTGCCCAAAATGGGGGTGCGCCAAGAAGGTCGAGCTGCGAAACATGGAAATCGGAGCGCTCCCATTGTCGAAAGTGACCTATTCCAGGTCCAGACGAGTAACTTTCATCATTACAGCACAGCTCTGCGACGAACGGTTGAAGCGCCTATAGCTAACAAAATTTCCCCAAAATTACCGAAATTTGAATTGGCAATATCTCAAAGTGTGGTGAGAATTTCAAAGGTCATGCAAGCGCCGTGGACTCACCTTCAGAAATAGTTCACGAAACTCAAAAAACATTTGGGGGTTTACTCGGCTTTTTTTCGAGTTTTACTCTTGTCAGATTTTGGCCCAAAAAACGGCTATGTCCAAGAAAAATGAACAAAATCGGCCATAAATCGAGATCCGTAGCACCTAAAGAAATTTCCCTTGGAGGCACAAATTGCCATCATATACCCCCTGCTCACGCCAAGTTTTGTCCGAATCGCCCGTAGCGTTCCAGAGCGGTGGCCCAAAAAGTGTGCAGAACAGGAAAAAAAAAACACCACTTCTTCGGAACATTTTCGATCATTTCGTCTCAATGCGCTGGACTACCGAAACGCGGGATGGCTCATTCGATTCCGGTTTAGGAGGCGGTTCTTTTGAGCTATCATTCGCCAACATCGGTTCAGGCAATCAAGAGTTATAAGCGACTGAAAATTCTACAAACCGCATTGAGGAAGTGCTCACATATTAGGGTTGTACGCTGACGCGTACACCCTGATTAATCGCGTCTCTGATTCGAATGCCCCGATGTCCTGCTGCTACTCGAGTACAACATGTCTGCTACCTACCAACCGTACGCACGCCCTGCTACAACTAAGTGTAGCAGGGTTCTTTGTAAGGACGCATACAAAATCCCGGACAAGATAAACCGTGGTCGCGCCGAACATTTGATAATTACAATTTACACAATGATTAGAGAACGCACGATCGGTGATAGACAATATCCACTCTGCGGAATTAATCTCCATCTTCCTCCCCGCTGTGATTACTGTCGCTGCTGCCCCCTTCATCTAGGGGGAGCATTTCAATCGCCGTCGGTTCCTCCTCCACCCTTGGTTCGTTGTCACTATCTTCACTGTCTTCTTTATTCGCTTTGCCTTCTTCTTCTTGTTTCTCATCAGCCTTTTGCGCGTCTTCGGTGTCCTTGTCGTCTTTGTCGGCAGCGTTTTCGTTTCCGGAATCGTTGTCGGAACTGCTGCTGTCGCTATTCTTGTCGAGTTTCTTCTGCTCGGCCGCCAGCTGTCTGCGTCGACTCCGGCTGGCGCACTCTCCTCGCATCTTGGCGACGATTTCTAGAAGGAAACCAACTTTTAATCGCTATACTCTTCAAAGTGGACGCACAATTCTGATTCAGCATAACAACTTGATACAGTGCACGCACGTCAAAGCGTCAAAAGAGGAACGTGCCGACCTTTGGCAGGAGTGAAGACGCCGCCCAGATTCTTGTCGCAGACGTAGCACTTCTGGCTCTTGCGGTAGTTGGCCAGCGCGCACTCCTCGCAGAAGTAGTGCCGACACCTGAAGAAGCAAAGAAGAAAGAGCGCTCATTCAAATCGTTCGCACTACTTGCGTGAATATCACAAGGCGCAAACAATAGTTCGAGCCGCGCCTCTGTGTGTTTCTGGAGCGAGCCCCCCCCCCCCCCTCTAATCAAAATTCAACCCTTCGATGGTTTTCGAAACGTGTCCGATTTCTCAACTGCCCCAGACCCAACCCAAGATATCCTAACTAAAAAGGCTTCTTTATCTAACCTATACTTCGATACCCATCCACACTGAGCCAGATAGGTACGTTTACACGTGGGAGGGGGGGGGCACACCAACACCAACATCAACAAGACCACAGTGACCGGTTCTACCAAAATTTTGATGTTTTAATCTTAAAAAAAAACTGCAATTCTGTCGCGTACTACGTCTGTATTCATGTAGTACAATACGTCAGCATGTATGTAATGAGTGCAGTCCCTGACTTGGTGACGACTGGGTTCTTGAAGGTGTCTCTGCAGATGAAGCACTTGAAGGGCAGCTCCTCCTCCTCCTCCTCCACATCCTCATCAGAGCCGGGGCGGCGGCCGACCTTGTACTTGTCCTTGTGGTCGGCCTGGCCGTAGACGCCCGCGTCCCACTCGCGCTCCAGCTCCCAGCCGTGCTTGTAGTCGCTGCGGTCGTGCGAGAACTTGCACGAGTCTGCAACGCCAAACGACTGCCTGTCTGCGACACACACACACACACACACACACACACACACACACACACACACACACACACACACACACACACACACACACACACCAGAGCAGGCCCCAGAGGAGACCACCCACTGCTGGCCAGACAGTATCAGTATATCAATGGTTTTCTGAGTCATGAGTAACCGCTAAATACATGCAGAACGCCACTCTCACAATGTGGTGCAAGGACAACACCAGAGTCGGCTTCTCAGGCGCGCTGTGTGCGTGCGTGCGTGCGTGCAGAGGGGTGGGGCAGACTGACGTCCGAATCCGCAGTATCCGGTCTCCTTCCAGTCCTTGCAGCGGTCCATCTGGTAGTCCCACCGGACGGTCTGTCTCAGAAAGTTCGGCGCCCTAATGGGGCCCTTCCTCACGAACGAGGACGAGGCGCCGCCCACTGCCGTGCCCTCCTTCTCCTAAAAAATGGGAGAAATCTCATTGGCATGGACTTTATGACCCCCCCCCCTTCCAAACGCCAATGACCGTAAGAAAAAAAAGCAAGAAACAGGGTGGTAACTGGAAGACTAACTCAGTACAGTACAGTGCAGAACACTCAGCGGCTCAGTACAGTGACACACCTTTGTCTTGCCGACCACGTTGAGTCCTCTGTAGACTTCCTTTTGGCCTTTGGACCACGTTGGCATATCTTCCGCTGTGCGCACTTTCTCCTGTTGCGGGCACAATAGACTTGCAATTTGCATACCATCAATTTCATCAATAAATTTTCAAACAAAACGAAAAATACTGGAGAAGACGAACCCGAATGGCATCTTGCATGCGCTCGAACTGCGCCTGCGCGTCCGTTGTTTCGTCTGTCTCGTCTTGCCTCGTCGCCGTCGCGCCCATGTCCGAAGGACCCGATTTTGCCTAAAAATTATGGGGAAAGAATTTCCGCAAAATGAAAAAAAAAACAATTAAAAAACAGGGAAAAAGAGAGAAAGTTGCGCTGTTAAGTGCGACAGAACTAGAGAATGTGGGAAAAACCGAAAGAGACGACAAAAGTACTTGACGACGATGGGAGTCGAACCCACAATCTTCGGATCCGAAGTCCGACGCCTTATCCATTAGGCCACGCCGCCGACGAATGCAGAGTAGGATTGCACCCTTTTATGTAAAGTGAAGGGGTCTGGGACTCGCGTAAATATGTACACGCACGCACATAAAGTCAAGCCAATGCAGTTACAGAAGAGCACACACTGTATCCACATTCGCTTGTTGTAATACGCAACTGCGAATAGGAAGCGGTTTGCTAATGCGCAAGCCACACGAATAGGGTGCGGGTCAACTGCTGATTATCGAGTCCTAGGTAAAGCCCTAGGTAAAGGAAAGGTCCTAGGTATAGCCTAGGTAACAATAGAAAATTTGTAGAGTATAAGTTGTACTTGTAGAACATTTTCTTGTAATTTTCTTCTTTTTGTGTTTTTCTTTTGAATGAATTGCCTCTGGTGGTTAGAGCCTGGTGTGAAGCTACTGAAGTCCTTGCAACGACTTTACCCAAGCAAACCAGAGCTTTCAATTCCAATTCCCAAAACGGCGACTCAACATGGGTGGACATCATCAGTATCGCGCGTCGTGTGTACGTCGTGCGTGACACCTTCCAGAGTTTTGGGGCGCTCGCGATTAAAGCCACGGATAGCTAGAATAGTCGAAAATTGAGTAGTGCAGAGACCGACGGACCTGTCCGGTGGACTTGTAGATGACGGAAGTGAGACTGAGACGCGCGTCGGCGTCGATGGGTCCGTCGTCTTCTTCTGAGGAGCTGTACTCGGCCAACTTCTCGCCGCCCCCTGACCACTTCTTCGTCTGGAGAAACGCACGCTTTTTCTCCTGGCCATAGATAGCTGTGTAACTGGGAATAGGGTAAAACAGGTCACCCCCACCCCACCCCAACATAGGTGTAACTGGGTAGTGTGAAGGTACACGGCACCCCCCCCCCCCCCAAGCTTCGGTCAACCTACACACCATTTTGGAGTCTTTCGTCGAGCGCATTTTCGGCCAAGAATTCACCAAATTTAGCCTGCGGCGCTGTGTTTTCGGCATACACAAAGCATTTTCTAGGTCAGTATTGAGGCTGAAAAACGAGAAATTGTATCAAATTTGGTCGTGCAGGTCACCTCCATCGACTTTTTAAAAATCCCAGATTCACCCCCCCCCCCAGCTTTGCCAGTCGATGGTCAGTTTACACCTATGCCCCCCCCCCCCCAGTAAGGTAAATATCCAAGTCCATTCCACAAGCGAAAAAGTACAGCCACAAGACTAAGCAACGTTAAGCAAGGCCTAAGCCAAAGCGAGCTTCGAACCTAACCAATTTAGAAGCCTAAGCAAGGCCTAAACCTCTGCAATACAAAAGCCCAAGCCTAAGCAATAGATAAGCCTAAGCCTGAGCGATGCATAAGCCTAAGCCTAAGCAAAGTCTAGGGATAAAGGGATAAAGGATAAAGTAAATTACGCCCAGCGGACCCGCCTGGGGTGAAAGGACCCGCGTGGGGTCAAGAAGGGACCCGCGAAAAGTATAGGGACCCGCTACCGCTAAATACAATTGCGCCCAAAAAAAAGTACAGCCACTTACCGATTGCTTCATTGGGTTGTTCGCATTCTTTCTTTTTCTTTTCACAACCTCCGTCGCGTCGTCCGACGAATTATTTCCGCCGCTGTGGCGCTCGCCTAAGAGCAATTCTTTTAATTAAAAATTAGGTTCCATCTATTTTTTCAACTTTAAAACCGGGTTCAGGGCGTTTCCGAACGCCGGGTCGACAGCGCGCAGACTTCTTGAAGACGACTTTGGTGGCCATCTGCTCAGTTTCGGTCGTTTTCAACTCGGCTGACGACATTCCGCGCGGAAATTATTACAATTGTTTTCAAAAAATTAAGAAACCACAATGTGTGGCTCAATTCGATGAGTATAGAATAGAGCGTCAGATTGCACCGTATAGTTCAAATAGAGCAGACGAAGGGTGCTGTAAAAAGCAGTTATGGGCAGTGGGAGGTGGCGTTACAAAACCCTGACGCGAAGAGAGCCAGC
This sequence comes from Paralinhomoeus sp. GSCO2_6, assembly GCA_030248085.1. NCBI lineage: Eukaryota > Metazoa > Nematoda > Chromadorea > Monhysterida > Linhomoeidae > Paralinhomoeus > Paralinhomoeus sp. GSCO2_6. The sequence continues at coordinate 86,284 of JASAMY010001407.1, read as the reverse complement.
AAGCTAATTTTGTGCTTGCCGGTTCCTCCAGTGCTAATCGGACACTGGAGGGTCCGGCAAGCACAACCAAAGCGTTCAGTGCAGCCACACAGTGGCATATCTGTGTAGTGGGGGAAAGGGCAGCACAAGGAGGCTGTCAATGACCCTGACCAATATGTAGCATACCCGTCACATAAAAACTTTCACTTTATGCAAATGAGCACCTCGCTCCCCCTCCCGCTTCTCTATCTATATCCTCCTGCTGACTTCCACTGCTAAAGCGCCTCTCCCCGTTTACAACCCAATCGAAACAAGAACCTGTGGGGTTTATACAGACTTTACGGTATGTTAGGACGCTCCATTTATTTGACGCCGCTTGTCAAATTCAAATCTTTTTAGGATTCTCCGTTTTAAAATTAGAATCTTTTCAAGTTCGGCTTGTTTCACGTCGTGACTGAAGCTTTGTGAAAAGATGTCTGCTGAAAATCGGTCGCGGGCGGACTGCTTGAGGACCTCTTTTGAAAACCTGAATTTGCCAGCGGCTTTGCGCTCGGAATACGTACTATTTCAGCTGTCGCAAGTTCAGAATATCACTTTTCGTCAGCTCAAACGCCGACTCTCTCCAGAAAATCAGGAAAAAATCGAGGCTTTCGTGCGAAAATCGAAAGAGGATTTCGGCGTGGAATTCCTGGAGCACGTCGACGAGTTGTGTCGCCAGGAAAAGGTTTTGGACTAATTGCTGGAAAAAAAAATTTACTTACATTAACCCTGTGCATGCCAAAGATGTTTCAGCTGTTCGAAAAACTCGATTTGCTGGACAAATTGGAGAAAGAAGCGGCGCAAAGCGGTGTCGAGCCCAACTGGAGACGGCTGGGTGAATTATTGGAAATGAGCACCGAACGGTTTCTTGAACGATTTTCCGGTTGTCTCAGGCATTCCCCAGCACGACATGCGCGCTATGGACGCCCGACGACGGCTGCTCGTCCAGGAGCGGCTCGAGAAGATGTTGGCTGAAATCACTAAAGAGAATGAACGGTTGAGCTCCGAGTTAAGCGCAGTTAACGAGCAACTTTTCAAGAAAATTGGTCAGTAGATAGAAGGTAACATGTGCTCGCTCGCGCGCTTTTGCTAACCCCGACACTCAGATACGAAACACACAGCGCAACGGTTGTACTGTGGCTTGGAATTTGTGTGTGTGAAGAAGCCTTGTGTGTGCGGTGCGTAGCCAAATAAGATCGTTTCTACCATACCTGTAACTGGGGGGGGGGGGTTTCCCTCCCCCACTTGCTGGTTTTGACCCTACCCACCCACCCCCCCCCCCAACCCCCCCCCCCCCCCAGAAATTTGAACCTGAAAATGGTAATGTGTTTTGTATGGTGCTTTTGAGCAAAAATCGCCCAAAAGGTACCTATATTGGGCTATTTACAGTGTATTTTGACTAAAAAGTGCCTATTTTAGGGTTTTTACAGTGTCTTTTTGACTAAAAATCAACCAAAAAGTGCCTATTTTTTTCCTTCCCAGACCCCCCTCCTCCAGATTTCCCACCCCCCCCCCCCACCCCCCCCCCCCCCAGAAAGTGCCCGAACCCTCCCCCCCAGGTCCAATTCCCGGTTACAGGTATGGTTTCTACGGTCTGTGCATCACCTATATGTCATACCTGTAACGGGGGGGGGGCAGAATTTTTCCAACTCCGCCCCCCCCCCCCAACCCCCCCCCCCCCCCAGAATTTTCCCAAGGGATTTTCACTCAGTCTAAAACGATAAAAGTATGTAAATGTTGGTGTATTTCAGTGCTTTTCAGTGTTATATGACCATAAAACAGCTAAATAACACTGTTTAGACCCTATGTATACCCATTTTTAACCAAAAAGTACAAGTATAACTCAAAGAATGGCCAGCTACCCCCCCCCCCACTTTTTGCTCCAGACACCCCCTCCCCCAGAATTTGGCCATTTACTCCCCCCACTCTTCCAGACCTGGTTACAGGTATGCTATATGTCTTCCAAAACCTGTAATCAGGGGGAAGGGAATTATATGGATCGTGTTTTACACCGTTTTTCTGGGCTGGTGAGGGCGTGGTGCTGGGGGAGCCAGAGAAAATGTTGTGTGGGACCGTCACTGAAAAGTACTATAGTGAGTACCTTTGGCTCAGTTTGTTCAAAAATTCACTCATTTTTCTCGTCTTTGGGCCTTTGGGGGGGGGGTCGAAGGCCTAGACCGCCTCGCTACAGCCCCCCCCCGCCCGTACCCGAGACAACACCACCCATGCACACACACAAATGGCTCTTGTGTAGCCTTTTGCTTAGTTCTTTGCATCTCTGCTTTTCCATTGGTGGTTCTAACAGCGCCCAACAAAAAAGACGCAAAGACAACACTATGCATCAGTGGCTACAATTCCCTAGCACGTCGGTACACCCAGGTGAGATCTGCACTTTGATCGATTTTGTCGATCAAGCGCCACTCGTTCGATTCTGGTAGAGGGTAGCGCACGCACACCACATGCGTTTCATTTCTTGAGGACTTGTTACTACTGGAAGAGTCGGCATGGCCAGCAGAGGGAAGGTTGAGCTCAGACAGCTTGGGCAAAAGCGGCGCCATCTGAAATTACAGTGTGATATTTGTGCACGAATGATTGTGGCGCAGTAGATTTGGTGCCAGTGCGTGCGTGCGTGCGTTCACTACAGTAGTGCATGGATCCTTGCACATCCGATTTGTATGGCTGTCCGATTCCCAGTCATAGGTGTGGTTGCCACGACTTGTTTTGTTCTTCAATACACTTGAATACGCGCACACAAAACCGAATTTGCAGTAAAGCAAAGTCCATACCTGTAACTGGGTCTGGCTGAGAGGGTTCCGTGGAGGGGGGGGGGGGTGGCAAATTTGGGGGTGTCTGGCGCAAAAAAGGGAGGGTAGCTGACATTTTTTACTTAACTAGTATTTTTAACTAGGTCTAATAGTGCTATCTATTTAGCTGTTCTATGTTCGTATAACCGTGAAAATCGCTGAAAAACACCAACTTGCTCGCTTTTGTCGTTTTAGACGTGGTGAAAATAATTTGGAAAATTTTGGGGGGGGGGGTTATGTGACAAATGGTGGGAGGGTGGTGGTGGTAACCCATTGGCCTGTTACAGGTCTGGAGCAAACCAACTGTCCGTCGTCACATTGTATCAGCACGCAGCAGGACCACTAGTCTAGCTCTCTTAGTCTAGTTTGTCACTGACGCTTCTTTCACTTTCGCCTTTTCATCTGGCGCAGCCGCTGCGGTGCTGGCCATTGTCTCTGCTTTGGCTGGAGGCGCAGGTGTGGGCATGGTCGTCTTCCCGGTTGCGTCCGTCTTCCCGTCGTCGTCGTCGGTCTCGCTCGAGTACTGGCTGTACCAGAGGACGAAGACGACGATGAAGGCGACGACCAGAACGCCCAGAATGATCAGCGGAATCCCTTTGCGCTTGAAGTCCATGCCGATTCTTTGGGGGCCACGCTCAAACAGCAGACAGCGATTGAAAGCAAGGTACAGACCCGAATCTACGCCCTAATGCGGTGGCCGACAGCGCGAAAAGGCCTAGAAAGTCACGAAGAAGAGTGAAGAACGAAGAACTAAAGGGCGATGGATTGAATAACTAGGCTGAGGAAAAATGCTGAAGAACGCAAACGAACAGAACGCGACTGACTTACTTCAGTTAAACGGCTAAAAAATGAAAACACGGGCACTTTTCAAACCAACACAGCGCAGCGCTCATTGGCATTGGTAAATACAGGAATGCGGCGCGGCATACACTAACTACATCGGTGCAATGCACCGCACAGACAGACTAGACACCACCGCCACAGAGCACATTAAAAGGCGAACGCGGAGCGAGTGGTGAGACGGTTAGAAATGGAAGACATCTATGCCAGCGCGCACCTTTAGTCACGACGACTCACGCTGAATGATGTGACCAGACATGGCAACGACGCGCCGTAGTCCAACAGGCCGAAATTGGGTAGGCAGCTGATCGCTCCACTATCGTTTTTCTGTCAGGTGGTTTGACCAAAAAAACACCAAGTTTTTCCTTCTGGGACACCTCTCGATCATTTGTCTCCCAGGGGCTCTGTTTCCCCGTCGCAAAACTCAGCTACATGTAGGTGTGCAGAAAATGCGCGCACGCACGCACACACGCACGCACGCACGCGCGCACGCACACACACACGCAGACATTTTACGTCCATGAATGCATACCTGTAACTGGGGGGGTGGTTGGGGGGGCTTTGGGGGCCCCCCACTAGTTTTTCAACCACCCCCCAACTCCCCCCCGACCCCCCCCCCCCCCCAGAATTTTCCCAAAGGATTTTCGTCATGTCTAAAACGATAAAAGTGAGTAACTGTTGGTGTTATTCAGTGATTTTCAGTGTTATATTACCATAAAACAGCTTAATAACACTGTTTACACCCTTTTTGTACCCATTTTAGACCAATAAGTACCATTATAACTCAAACAATGGCCAGCTACCCCCCCCCCCCCACTTTTTGCTCCGGAGACCCCCTCCCCCAAAATCGGCCAGCTACCCCCCCCCCCCACTCTGCCAGACCCAGTTACAGGTATGCATGAATGTCGTCGCCGAGACAGCGTAGAGAGGCTGCGTCTGCCTGCATAACGCGGACAGAATGGTAGAGTCTGTATAAGTTTGGAAACTGTTCGATAGAGAAGGCCTGGCAATGGTGGGGAAGGGGAGGGGAATGTAAGCTTATCAGCTTCACCCATGCCTGCACGCATAGCCGCAGTGCACTGGCGGGAGCGCGGGAGTACATAGCGTACCAGCTAACGGGAGTTAGCCTAAGTGCTGCTCGGCTGCTGGCGGCAACACAAGAAGTGTTAGCTTGCTTTTAGAGAACTTTGACCAACATTGAGCCACAGTGTAAAGGCGGAGGGAGGCAGCTAGTGTCTAGTGCGTAAGCGCGCTTTGGTGAATAAGCATCAAGGAAGGACGTTACCGCTCGTTTTCCTACAGTTCAGTTCGCTCTGTCGCGTGTTTTGTCGTGTATTGCTTTGTTTGGCGCTTTTAAGGCTCGTTTACTACAGTATCCAGCAACATAACGGTGAAAACCCTCATTTGTCGTGTGTACGTGCGTGCGTTACAGCTGCAGAAAAGCAACTCACAAATGTCTCAGATCCAAAGACGACAGCCGTTTGATAACCGGAAATATTAGCCTAAATGGCAGACAAATTATGAACATAGATACCGCTGTATGTAATCAAGATTGCACCTGTAACTGTAAGCTATGCACGCATACCTGTAACCGGGTCAGACCAAGCGGGGGGGGGGGGGGGCAAATGGGGCTTTGAGGGGGAGGGGTATAAGGCCCGAAAACGCCCCCTCCCCCACCAGAAAGAAAAATTATGCACCAAAATAGCGTCATTTTAGACAGGTTTCTACTGGGTCCCACCAGAAATCCCACCTCCAGTTACAGGTGTGCACGCGATGTACGTACGCACACCACACACGCATACCTTAAACACGTTCCTTCGGTAAAATTTGGGTTTGACAACGCTGTTCCTCTGCTCAGCACCAAGCCTCCTCACTTGCCTCCTCGTCTGCGCCCTGGAGTAGAGCACCAACCAGGGGTTCAACTCCATGCCGTGACAGCAGTGGCCAGCACTCGCAATGCTCTGCACCTAAATCATAGGAACGCGACTAGAGATGCAATCTTGTCGCCTCCACACATACCTGTAACCGGGGGGAGGGGGGGGGGCTTTGGGGGCCCACTATTTTCCCCCAGAATTTTCCCAGAGGATTTTCACCATGTCTAAAATGATAAAAGTGGGTAAATGTTGATGTTTTTAGTGCTTTTCAGTGTTATATGACCATAAAACAGCTAAATAACACTGTTTAGACACTATTAATACCCATTTTTTGACCAAACAGTACCACTATAAGTCAAATGGCCAGCTACACACCCCATTTTTGGCTCAGGAGACCCCCTCCCGAGAATTTGGCCATTTAGCCCCCCCCCCACTCTGCCAGACCCAGTTACAGGTAACTAACTGGCTCCACACTGTCGCCAGCTGTATGCAAGAACTGTCTCATTGCGTTTTGCACCCAACCATTGATATCAGTAAGCCGTCATAGTGGTGAGAAACGCCATTGTAGGTGCAAACACTAGGACTTCAGTATATTACGTAGGTTATGCATGGGTTGTTTGAGTTCATGACTGTTCGCCAAGGTTTGTCAAGTACATCGCACAAACAGTACGCAAAACACAGATAGGGCAATATAGCACGAGCGGAATCACTGCAAGCGCGCACAGGGGGATGTGACTGTAATAATACGGCCTGAAGTCGTGGCGTGCAATGACCATCACATTCTTGTCACCAGAAAGCGAGCAGTATCCGCGGTGGTGTGGCATATGCATGGAGCGCACGCACACACGGACGCACGTACAAACACACGCACATTGGTCCTTGGAAACAGGCGACGAGTTGCATGGATGCACGGCCGTATGGCGTCATGGTGCGAGTTGGCATCAAACCAGAATTGGGAAGAAAACATGTATCGGGCAGGCTGTGAGATAACTGCACAAAAGTTGCTGACCTTCACATGCGCAAGCCGCAAAACTCCAATAAGCTGAAAATCACACCATAATACTGGTGAGTGCGCGACATGCTGCACTATGTACAGAACCTTAAGAAGCAAAAATGAGACTGAGAGCTTATTGGAAGCTTTGCGGTATGACACAGCCAACAGCGCCTTGTACTAGGGGAAATCAGGAGTGAAGCAGACATATTCAGTCAGACTTCCTCAAAGCTGCCCGAGTCAAAGTTGTTTTGCGCCGTTGACGAAACCCGTCTGAAGAGCGAGGTCAGTCCGCTCTTCTTCCGAACGAACGCCACTGCTCCATTGGCTTTCAAGCCCAAAAGGTTGCGGTTGCGCAGAAGGCTGTGGTTGACGCTCTCGTCCTCGTCCTCCTCCTTGCTCGCGCGGTCCGAGATCTTCAGCATCTCTTCCAGGTCCGACGACTTGAGCGGTTTCACCGAGATGTCGCGTACGGCGCGGAACTCGCCGCAGTTGTTCAGATGCTCGTTCTCCAACCGGAAGTAGTTCCAGACGAACCGACGGACGCACTCGACCACGGCGGTCACCGACATCAGCACGTCCGTCTCGACGATGCCCGTCGACGCGACGGACACGTTGAGCACCCAGGACAGCCGGAGCACAAAGTCCTCGCAGATGGCAAAGTAGTAGTACCACCGGTGATTGTAGGTCAGCTCCTCTCGGAGGAACGCGTACTTGGGGTCCATGAGGCCCCAGTCCATGTAGATGTCCCAGAGGAAAGTGTAGACGAAGCTGACCAGGTAGGCGCAGATCCACAGATAGAAAAACATGCTGGTGCCATTGAGCACGGAGTCCGTGCTACTGATCGACTTGAGCGCCCCAAAGACGACTACGAAGTAGGTGGTGGCGTACTTTCCAGCGTTGACCAGATGCGGGTGTGGCAGGGACGTGTCCCTGTAGCGCCTGAGGCACTGTAGAAACCGGATTGTGGCTGGAAGAATGGAGACTAGAACGCGAATGCCCAGGATGTTGGAGCTGCAGACATCCTTTCCAGTGGCAAACTCGACCCCGTATTTGGATGAAATGGAACTGGTGCCATTATGGCCAGAGGTCAGGATCGCAGTGACATTGTCGACCTTCTCAATGATGGACATGTTCCAGAATGACCAGGAGTAGTCGACTTGCAGGAGATAGAAGCAGGCGAAGTACTGCGTGTCGAGGAAGAGCGTCACGAGACTGTTCATCTGGTCGCCAAGCCAGAAGTCGACGAAGGAGACCTGCTTGAAGGGCGCACTCAGGCAGTCCTTGAGTCGGCGCAGAAACCAGTACCGACTGCTGCGAACCACCACCTGCTTTGGCCTCTTTAGTGGATTGAAAAGCCAGCCGAGACAGAACAGCATCAGAGCGAGTGGGAAGAGCAGAGGAGAGACACCCATCTTGGGCGCGTACAGGTAGCCGAGCACGCACAACGCCCACAGCATTCCAAAGCTGGAGGCGATCTCCATCAGAGACTGATAGGTGAGATGGTGGCGGGGGTCGATCTCAAAGATGAGCACGTGGTTAACGCCACCCTGCTGCCAGCCGTACATGTTGATGCCCAACAGCCAGCAGTTGGCGATGAGCAGGAAGAAGCCTCGAAACAGCCGAACGCCAACCCATTTGGGCTCGTCAGACATATCGAGGAAGAATGAGCTCAGCAGAACAATGCCAGCCAGAATGACGAAAGAGCCAACGTAAAAGCCAAGGCGGAACGTGGTCCACGGACTCTGTTTCTCGCTAAGAGGAGGCACTCGCAGCCTCTTCATGGCGTCTTGTCTCCTGCCGCTCTCGAGATCGTGAATCACGACATTCTCAATGTCCAGGATCAGCCTCTCGATGTCGTGGTTCAGAAAGAAGGCGGCAGTCTCCACGTTGACCTTCTTCCACTGGAGGCCCTTGTCGTTGCCGACCAGCTTGTCCCTCTTCTTCAGGATCTTCCGGAAGCCGGTGCCGTTCAGCTGCTGGTAGTTCTGGAGAAGGATCACGTTCAGGTAGAACTCGCTGAAGGCCAGCTTCAACTGCTGGGCCGTCTTGCGAGTGGTCGTCGAGGCGGCTCGGGCCCTGGCGGTCGCGGCGGCTTTGCGGACCTCTAGCTGGCGCTTGTAGGCGTCCAGGTCTCGCTTCAGTTCGTGGAACTTGCCCTGCGCCTCGGCGACCTTCTGACTGAAGAAGAGCTCGATCTTCGTCAGCTCCTCCTCGCAGCGCGTGAAGAAGTCGTAGTCGAACTGGGCCAGATACCGCTCTCGGCCGTGCGCGTCGCCCTCCGACGGCTCGGGCGCGCGCGAGAGCCAGTCGTAGAGTAGGTGCTTGAGGGCCACGTAGCTGATGTACTGCTTGCGCCACTCCGGAGTGAGATGACTGGTGAGCTGCTGGCCGAATTTCATCGTGTTGTTGTTGATGCTCGTGCTGCCTCTGTAATACCGAGAATAGTGCATGCCGAGCGAGCCAGTCTCGCGCCCAGACGAGACGACGACGTGAGTACGCGGCAGCGACAGTCAATGGCAAGAGAGTATACAAGAGAGAGAGAGACGCGACTAAGAGACTGATGGCTTGCTCGCGAGAGCGCGCGAGCGCGTCCCACCGCTCCCTCTGCCCGCCACCCTGTCTCGCTCCACCAATTGTCAAGCGTGAAAAAAAGGAGCGGCAGTAAAACGGCGGAGGGGAGGAATCTCCGTACACACGTCGTCGTCGTCGTCATGTTCCCTAACATCTTAACAAGGCGAAGATAATATGTTGTCGCCGACGAGCGACGACGACTGGGAGACGCTCAATGTCAGACGGAAGAGTGTGGGAGAAGGTGCACGTGAATTTGGAATGGACAGCACGCCAGCCAATAGCTGTGGGCGTCAAGTGCGTGCGTTAGCGCGCGTCAAGTGACATTGGATGCAGGCAAACAAAGCAACCACAAGGATCTGAGAGTAATCAAGACAAAACAAGACGCTGCGCTAGTGAAGGACACTGCTTATAGCTGAGGACAGAACAAGTGCGCGAAATCTAGGCAATCCGGCCGCGAAGACAGAAAGGACGCTATGGCCCAAAGGATTGAAGAGCAGTCGAGATAACGCGCTGGAGAAAGCTGGGCAATCACAAAGACAGAGTTGTCGCCAAAGTCCGCTTGTGATACAAGGACATTTTCAATACGGCCATGCCATGCTGAATAGTCAGCAAACCCGGACAGACCGGAAACTAGCTGTTGGAATTATTGAAGAGTTGTGGAAAAAAGGCGGTTGCAGTGCTGGGATTCGAACCCTGGTCTCAGGGTTTCCGGTCCTGGATGCTAACCACTACACCACACTCACACGCCTCCTATTCCACAAATCACGCATGATAAGCCAGGAGAACGCTGTCACACGTGAATTACACTCGCTCACGTCACGTCCACGCGAACGATGCGACAAGACGTCTGGAATTGAGAACAAGGTTACAGCAAAAGACAGGCTGCACTGGAGTGTGGCTGATTTGTGCGAACAAGGCACTACACATTCCAGTGCTGCAGAGCAGACGTAATTGAAGACAATTGCATACCTGTAACTGCGGCTGGAAGAGGGGGGTGGCTAAATGGCCGAATTCTGGGGGGGGGGGTAAATTGAGCAAAAAGTGGGGGGGGGTAGTAGTTATCCTTGTACTTTTTGGTCAAAAATGGGTATAAATAAAGTCGAAACAGTGTTATTTAGCTGTTTTATGGTCATATAACACTGAAATACACAAACATTTACTCACTTTTATCGTTTTAGACAGAGTGAAAATCCCTTGGAAAAATTCTGGGTCGGAGTGTTGGGGGGGGGGGGGGTGTTACACAAAAATTGGGGGAGCGTAAACCGCCCCAGTTACAGGTATGGACAATTGTGTCTATAAGTCGTTTTCAAATGTTGAATAAACTGAGGGTACGCCAACAGGTAGGCACACCTAAAAGGTAAGAAAAGGCGAACTCTCTCCTTGCCAGTTCTACACTGTCGCAATGGCGGATCCAGGGGAGGGGAATGGACATTCCTGCTACGATGCTACGAAATCTGAAAACTAGAGGGAAAAAGCAAGTCAGTGGCAGAAGCTACGTGACTAGCGGAACTATACTTTTCCGCATAAAAATGCTTGTACGTGGCCCAAAATATCAAACTATGTATCCGCTGAGAAAATTAGACCGATTATGTGCACGAACCACCACCGAAATGGCCCACCTTGCAGAAATTTCAACAGGGCCCCCTTCTACACCACATTTCCCCCTCCGAAAACTTCTGGATCCGCCACTGCACTGTAGTTAGATATTGTTAAAATCTTAACTTAAAAGTAAGAACTTGAAGACCCAAAAGTAAAATTTCAAGCTTATACAGACTGCCATTGCTTGTCCATTGCAAGGCAAACGTTAGTAAAAAGGCACATGTTACAGCTTACAGGGTTTTCGGTTTCAGGAGGGGGGGGGGGGTAGAGTACCTTCTGGTGGGGAATGAGTGGTTGTGAACAATTTCAGAGGAAAGGGCCAGCAAGCAGGGAAAATGTCGCACAAATAGCGCCAAGCGGCCAACCTGGTACTTTTTGGTCTAGATAATTAGAGTAGGGTAAAAACAACGTAACGGAGGGGGGGGGGCAAGGTTGACGACTGTGGAGGAGGATTGCACGCAATCTAGCTAAGCAATATGAAACCAATAGCCAATACCAAAACACCGAAACAAAAAAGGCGCAAAGGACAAAATCCACCTACTAATCTGCCGTCTCCGCTGCCTAGGTCGACCACTCTGCCAGGATCGCGTATGCTTCGCAGCGCCGTCAAGACATTCTCAATCTGTCTGACAAGGGCTCAAGACTGTTCCATTTGCTTCAGCTCTTTAGTAGACAACAGTTAGACAGACAGAGTGACAGCCTCAACAACAGAGTAGCGCACAAACGCAATAAGCAAAAGCAGGCACAAATCTTGGCAGTCTCGGCCCTGTCGGAGACTGGCAGGAAAGGCAGACAGACGCGTCTGAACGCTGGAGTGACAAAAGGGACGGTCAAGGCGCTGAAGCCGATCACACCAGCGCCAATGCCTGGGACAGAGCGTGGCTTTGCTCAAACGGTCTCACCGATAATGATGTTGCAAAGTTGCATTGCACTGAGTTGCAGGTGCCTCCCTCCGACCACCCCCCAGCCCTACACACTAACACACACACACATGTATCTTATGCTTAGTAGACCCCCTTGCCCTTGTTCCCAAGATCAATATATAACAGACCAACAAGCATGTATCTACAGACTACAGACAGTTACTGCAAAAGTTGCTCCATCCTGACAAGAATGGTATCTGACTGTCACAAAGGTGCTGATGCTGAAGCCTTGCTAGCAAGCACCAAACTCAACCATAAGACAGGCACAAATCTTTGAGAACTTTGAGCAAAACCGCGCCAGCTGCGGCGAGCTGTCCCAATGTGGAAGGCATGTTAATGGTCTGGGAAGAAGCCAATTAATTTCTGAATATCCCAAAACACACGTCACAGAGAGAAGAGAAAAGCGCCCAGCAAAGAGAAGGAGAGAATGAGAGAGTGCCAGAGATAAGCTGACTGTTTACACACTTTTAGTAGGGCTTGACAGTAGTATGGGACCGTGTACAAGGATAGCTATGAACAGCATCACGCAAACTGCTTGTGACGGAAGTGTATCGGCGTCCACGGCACAAAAACCTCTAGTGCTACAAAAAGCGGAGCATCACTTTGAGATGGTAGGAGTACGCCATTGGGATGTCACTTCTGTGTAAGCATGCAGGAAAGTATGGAGGCACCCCTTACTAAAAGCAATTCTGGAATTGTGTGGCACCTTTTAATCACACCGCACTCAACCGTATATTGTCCTGAAAAAAAAACGCCTCACTTTCAGAAGTTTCACGGCAAACGGCGCACGGTGGTTTAAACAGTTAGCGTAACGTGTAGCTGCATTACTCAGTCCGATTATAGTAGCTAACTTCAAGTTTCTGCGTTTAGAGGGATCCCAGTTCTCACAGACAACAGTGAGGAGGCGAGCACGTGCACTGTCCAAACACACCCTGTTTTTGCGCTGCGTTTGCATTGCGAAATGGCGTGTTTGAGTAACCACCGCAGCAACAAAACAGACGATCAGTGCGGTGCGTTCTGTTTGCGCAAGCGTAAAATAATCGCAGTCTGCAATCTGCTCTCACGCAGTTTCCGACTTCAAACACTCTCGATGTGACGTTTGCGAAAAAAAGTTGCCTTGTGTTGATTTTGAGATAGAAACACGCGACCGGTTCAAATATTAACACTACCGCGTTTGTTGCACTTGCGTAACCATTCATTTGACGAGGACAATAACGGGGTTTTCAATGCCCATTGTGTTGTACACAATTGTTGTACAGAATGTTGTGCGGACAGAGACGCATTGCATCCCGAACTCTTCTGTACCACGACAAGTGCTGGGTAAAAGGTGTCAATACGAAAAGAAAGGCGACAAAATTTGTGCAAACGGTTGTTTTCATGGACGGCGGGGGGGGGGGGTGCACACGTCATCCGTTCGCGTTATTTTTGAGTACGTAGAGACAATAAGACACGACACTGACAACGCCACCCGCAATGCCCACACAAAAAAAGAAACTGCATCGAACGGTTACCGTCAGAAGCACATTAATTGCGCGTCAGACGCAGTTGTCGCGGCACGGCTAGCTTCGTCTCGAAAACGAAATTAACTCAACTACATAAACGAGCGCTAGCTGCTTCAGAGTCGACTGACCTCCACCCACACTTCAGCTTATGAAGGAAGGATTTTCGCTTTTCCCTAGCTAGCTATAGTCGCTAGGCACACACCCACCTTATAACTTGGCGATACAACTCCTACACACAGCGCGAGTAACCACAGACCATGTCGTGTTATTAGTAGCACGCGTCAATGACTATCGAATAGAAACGTGAATAATTCAAGAGAGAGAGAGAGAGAGGGACAGACATGAGAGCCGCCGCATCGGCAAGCAGCTTTGCGCTGTGGATTGCTTAAGAAGTGTTCGCCCATCCAAGGCAAGAGTTTTCGGTTGTTGAGCCGCTTTTTTATACACTTCCCTTCCATGAGCAAAAAAAAAATTACCGTGAGTCTACAAATAAGGTATCGCAGCTGCTGGAATAAAGGCAATTAAATTGCTCTGAATAAGTGAGACCACCCCGCTCTTCTGTTTCCGGCGAATTTAAATATATCCCTAAAGCAGCCAAAGTTTTACTGTTCTCGCCCACTCACGGTCACGGCTGTTGTCCACATTAGCCCCCACGAGAGCTCATGCGATGGAGCGGCAAAAATCGGCGCAAACCTAATTTAGACCCCGCCAGCAAGGTCGGCATGCGTCATTCGCCAGGCGGCGGCAATGGCCGTCTGGCCAACGGCAGCGGCCGTGGCGACCTGGTCTTTTTCGAACGACTCCTCAGAGCCTACGGCCGACAATGGGAGGTGAAGAATGTTGCGCCAACTATGCTACATTAAATTTAACAAAAAATTAGAAAAAATCGGAAAATGTAAAATGGACCGGACCGAGTCGGCGCTGCGGTCATGGTCGCGTCAGAGCCGCTCCTCCATACTCAATCACGTAATGATTTCTCATTCTTTGTCAGGGTAGTTGAAGATTTGCCCCCTTCACGCTGGAGACAGGAGTGGCAGCGCCTTGCCTTGAGAGAGACCCTCCCCCTGAGAGAATGAGGGAGACGGACCGATTTGACTCAGCTAAACGACGCGCAGCCACTTCCTCTCCCTCTAATCCCAATGTGGCCGCTACATGTGTAGCCATGGCAGCCTTTAGTGGGCTACTAGCCGGCTCGCGTGCTTTCAACCCCAAATGGGGTGTGGAACGGAGCTGCTTAGACGGTCGGTTAGATAGACAATGTACATACAGACGTACATAGCTACACTACATTCCATGGCTAGAGATAATTGAGATCTGTTGACCTTGCTCGACCAAGAAGGTGAGACTTTTAGCGAACGGGTAGTGAGCGCATTCTGTAGCGTTCATTTAAAGCAAATGATGTCTGCTGCACTAGATACCGATTGCACTGTTATCGTGACGACTGACTGTTGAATAAGCGTTCGAGCTGCTCATAAACAAAAGGAATCATGATATTCTTGCCGGTGCGTGCGTGCGTGCGTGCGTGCGTGTGCGTCACACAAATGGATAAACGTTGTTTATTCAACTCTCAGCGGCTACTCCAACGCGACGACCAGGGCAGGATGCTGCGTGTCACGCTGCTCACCTGTCTCACGTCCGTGATCCTCATGGTGGTCGGTCTGACCATGGCCATCGTCGACATTGACCACTACGGATGGGGACTCTACTTGGTGGGCGCTTTAAAATTCTTTGCACCGCAGCTGTAGCCACACAAGACCGTAGATAAAAATCCATATGAATGATAGAAAACGTTTCGGTGTGTTGCTGCCCTTGTACACCGCAACTATACGGTATATGTGTGCATCATCAACAAGTTGCGCTTCGTACAGTCATCCTGCGCACACAGTACACCCATAGTACAGTTTTGCTTCATTAGGAGAGTGCGAATCGTACTGTACGACCTTTAGGTGCTGATTTCGGTGGTGACATTCGTGGTGGCGTTCGCTTTCTGCATGGTGGGCACGGAGCAGCGGACGGAGCCGACGATCGCGAAGCAAGTCTGGCACAAGACGCGAGACACGATCGTCCACAGAAAGACCTCGCTTGTGAGTCCCATGTTACTGAGACTGCGCTTGCGCGAGTCTTTCTAAACAGCACAAGCAGATTGCGTCTTCAGGCGCCTCCCACGATCATCGTGGCCGGTGCGGCCAACGTCGGTGCTACGGTCTTTCTCGTCGCCAACCGAAAGGCGCAAAACAACTCGGGGGCAACCGCCGAAGGCGGGCCCCACGTACTCATAGAAGAAGCGAACGAGAATTCAAATTCTGACTCGGATCAAAACGTCCATCTTCTCAAGCACGCAGCAATCATTTTGGAGGAGGAGGAAGGGGAAGGTGAAGAGGGAGGAGACGCGACAAAGCAGCTCGAGACAGAGAGGGAGGTGGTGGCACGATGTCGCCTTTTCGTATTCGATTGTTTTAAAATATTTATATTATTACAAGTGGTTTGTTAGTTGAATTCGTAATTCAATTCACACTATTGGTCATTTTGAAATCAAATATTTAATAGTAGTAGCATTGGTAGAACTTTTAAAAAAATGAATCGTGTTTTCACCTCCAGTTTCCAAATGTTTTCATCAACTGACATAGAATCAATCGAACACATTGTGTGATTTTCGTTATCGTTGCTATTTGTTTTCGTGGGATAGTATCTGTATTTTTGGCTTGAAAAGA
Organism: Paralinhomoeus sp. GSCO2_6; assembly: GCA_030248085.1. Classification (NCBI taxonomy): domain Eukaryota; kingdom Metazoa; phylum Nematoda; class Chromadorea; order Monhysterida; family Linhomoeidae; genus Paralinhomoeus; species Paralinhomoeus sp. GSCO2_6. Next base: position 70,448 of record JASAMY010001407.1, on the reverse strand, counting down.
GGAGACCTTTCCACGAAAAAAAAAACGAAACACAACCCACAATAATGCCTCTTAACTGTTAAATTGCTCACTTGCACAAGAACGCATCGAATACTCTAACCCTAATCTCTTTGATAAACACGAACACAACGATAGGCATGTAGCTGTTGTAGGCAGCTGCCACGATCGCTTGAATAGTCTTCATACAATGAGCGTCGCACTTCTCGCCAATTTGCGCAAAGTCAGCCTAAACACACAAGCTTTTCTGGTTGGAAACGGTTGCTGCATGTGCGTTTACGAATTAGTACACACAACACGCACAACACATCGTATGCAATCGTATTCGACTACCATTCGTATTCGCTTATGGTATATCGTAGTCGACTCTACCTGTAGAATTACGGGTAGAATTGCGTAAGACGCGCCATAAGCGATGACAGCGAAAGCGATGACGGTCAAAGCAGACAAAATTTTCAAATCCGTCGAAGCGGCGCGCTCCACCTCCTTCTCGACTTGGATGGCTACCTGGCCTCGGTACCGCGTGCTTCTCTAAGAAGGACACTTTTATGCTACAGCTACGGTATGCAAATATCGTCTTGCTCGCCTTGTATACAAATATCGTCAAATTCTTACTGAAACAAAGTATAGATTATTCCACATAACTACCGTAAGCCCTATAATTAGCCCCCGGGGGCTAATTGTTTCATTCAAGCTCTAGGAGGGTGTACAATTATTGGGGGGAGCTACTACTAGGGTTTACGGTATTTCAAACGAAAAAGAGATTTTAAACGCATTTTTAAGATTTTTAACTGTATTGAGCAATGAATGAGCATACATCACATAACGGAAGTGCAGAGAATTTGGCGCATGTCTACTGTACGTATCTTGAACGTCTATCTAATGACAGGGCGAATCTGTAAAAAATACCTACGTACCTAAAGTTTAGAAATACTGCAAGTCGATGTACAATTTGTGTTTGTGGTCTACCGTACATGATTCAACAGCTCATGCGCATCACGCTACCTTCCTCTTCTTGATATCCACCCCTTTGCTGATGCCGAACCAAGTAATCAGTGACAAATTGAATATCACTGTGAACAGCACTATGGCGGTAATCAGAGAGAGGTTCAGTAACAGGTTCTCCATCTTTGTGTCAGCCATTCCCACCATGGATATGTCTGACAAATCCGCGGATCCTTTACCGACTGACTTTTGCTCGGCGCCGCTTTCAGTGTGCGGCGCTGTTGTCGAGTTGACAGAGGCGAATTCTTGCGGCACTGCATACTCAGCGGTCAACGACGGAACTGCCGCCAATATGGGCAAAAGAAATTGCAGAAGGCAGCACAAGTGAACGAAGTCGGTAGTCCAAAGCTGAATCAGTCAAAATTGGAAGTGTAGGTGACGCACGCACGCACGCCCGCCCGCCCGCCCGCCCGCCCGCACGCACGCACGCACGCACGCACGCACGCACGCACGCACGCACGCACGCACGCACGCACGCACGCACGCACGCACGCACGCACGCACGCACGCACGCACGCACGCACGCACGCACGCACCCATACCTCGGAATTTGTTTTGTTGCTGCACCACGCTTTCGAAAACCTTGTCAGCGTCATCAAAAGCACTCCCAAGCACTGACTGTACCAGCAGAACCAGTGACTCGTCATAGAAATCTTCATGAACCATTGCTGCGCCACATTTTCTCCAAGCCAGTTCATCAGAACGTCCATCCACAGCGCAGCGGCGTTTTTTACAACTCGGATAGTAATCTTGACGACGTCCACAACGCCAAAATATCCCAAAAACTTGAAGAAAGCGTCAAATTTGAATTCGGAGAGGGATGCGCTTTTTTGCATGGACGCAAAAGTGAACATGGCGTAAAGGGTTTTGTTGCGATCTTTGCGGAACAGAGCGGTGAGAAACACAATATAGAAGGGCAGCAATACCACGTGGTACAGGTCGAAGAGGCGTTCGATCGACATTCTTTTTTTAAGTTTCGCACAATCGTTTCGTCACGAAATAATATTCAGCGCGCTAGCTTGGTGTGACGGCTCAACGCAAGAAGCTACGTCCAACGTAATATGTTAGCTTAGCCTAGCGCCTCGCCGCGCTAGCTGAATTGGAAGCCATTAAGCTGTTCAAACAGTGGAGCGTCGCTTCGCCAGGTTCAGGATTTAAGTCACGCATAATACGTATGCAGCATTTCGGATGCGTTTTCCGGTTTTAAGTGTGACTCAAAAGAAAGAAGTTCTCTAGATTTAATTAGGGTTTAATTGATGTTGGGTTACTAGACGACAATGCAATCACTGTGTGTTTGCGCAACATGTGTGTTAAGGTCGCAATCACTGTTGTTTGCAACGCGCCAGCGGTCACGGCGATTGTATGTAATCACACGAGCACTACTGAACTCTTCTTACCTTTGACACCGGTTTCTCGATTACCTTCAGCGGCAAAGTGGGATATCGATCGGGCGCGCAAAAGGTGCAGTCAGTCACAGTTCCTACTTGCGAGCTATGTACACAATGAGAATGACGCTGATCACTGCGAAGACCGCAAAACCGATCAGCCACGAGATCACCTCGACGCGTTTCCAGTAGAGCTGCGTTTCCTCCGCCTTCAGCTGGGGACGGGTCTGCTGAGAGAAGCCTTTTTACTTGCTCAGACATCAGGCACTACTAAGGTAGGTATGCACATATGTATTTTAGCAATTAAAAAAATCGCCCTACATGTGCACACGTACATACACCAGACTAAAGTGCGACATTGCTTGATGGAGGCCAAATAAATACTATCGGGCAATCGATTGGTTTGGTAGCACGAGTGACACTAAAGTGTACCGCAAGATATCGTGCTGAAAAGTGTGCATGAGAATGTCGGAGCGAATACCCTGCGAAAAACCCAAAATTTGCAGTGGTGGGAATCGAACCAGGCCCATGAGGGTGCCTAGATATCCGGGCCAGCGCATAGCTATAGCCTGGCCAGCGAACCAGGTTGAAATGGGCATATTTGACGAAAAGAAAAAGCAGCAACTCCTGTCCCTTGGCGATTTCTGAAAGAGTTTTGTTGCTGAACTCCAGTATTTTCGTTGTTATCTCCAGCTGGTCGTTGTCGTCGGTTTCCCTGAAGGTCAACGCATGAAAATTAATTGTCTGACTCAAACGCTTTACTCTGATTTACTGTTCTTATATCTCTGATAAATCTGGAAAAAATCAGTATTGCGAATGGTATCTTTAAATCCTTAAGTCTACACTTTTCTGCTGTTAGACTCACGCTTGACTCTGCGTTTCTGACAAAGCTGCGATTACAAGCACTGAGATTGCCACCATCAACATCGTCGACAAAGTCATCTTTTCCTTTCGTTTGTCCGAGTACTTCTCTCACTGGCCGCCAGTGCAACACAACTTTAGTGACGCAGCTGGCAGCAAAAAGAACAGCGCAGTTGTCAAAAGGTGAGGCTGAGTGCCACTTTTGAAGTGCTTTTCAGCGTTTTCTCTCCCGCTTTCGACGCGGTGTATAGCCACTTGGAAGCTCTCGCACGCAGGTAGGTAGGGGGTGGCGCCAGACAAGTGTGGTATGGATGTATGCCAGCCCGCCACTAGAGGCATTGGCATACATATAGGAGGGTGAGTGGTGGAGCTGGGTTGAGCCGTTGGTGTCTTGCGCAGCTGGCGTCCGCCCGTCTGCCTGGGGGAAAGCGGTCGCAATGATGTTAGCAACGCCTGGGGAAACGTGAAACGTTCAATACACAAGCGCTCGAGGGGATAGGGGAAGCGTCCAATGCTATTGTATATGAGAGGATCCGCTTAAGCCACCAGCCTCTCTGCCAGTGGCGTAGCCAGGGGGGGGGCAGGGGGGCGTTTGCCCATCCCAAAATTTTCAGAGACCCGATTCTTTCCAAAGGGGATACCCTTACGGCAATTCATGATTAGACACAAATTGCAGTCTTGCCCCTCCAAAATCCAAATCCTGGCTACGCCACTGCTCTCTGCGGCTCTTACACAGGCCTAGGATCTTAGGCCTCTCATTTTGAGGCTGAACGTGTGGTGCGCGACGTTTGCGCCTAAGGCTCGAAAACAACAATTGTAAACACCAGTTTAGGTATGCGTCATGCAATGAAGCTCTGTGTGATGAAACGTTAGTCGATTGGCGATAAACGGATTTGCAGTCACGCAAGACGGCTACTTCTCCTATGACGACATGAAGATGACGGTTTCGTCGCCAGAGAATTTTCTAAAGCGGTTTTGCAGATTGCTAGCGGGGCCAGCCATTGCACGCCGTCCACTTGTAAAACTTTGGCTAAGCGTGACAAACTAGCGTGCTACTCAGCGTTATTCCATAGGCAATTCACATAGGGACTTCCACTTTGCTACATGTGTGCTGTGGTGTCTGTGGCGTACCCTCTTGTGGCGTATCGGCTCGTTAGAACGTTATTTCGGTGTGCTTTAGGCATCGATGACATCACTCAACACTACATACCGTAGGTGTTGCGTGATAACAGCGTGCAACATAAACAAGCAGAATAGCACACAAGAAAGAAATATAATAATTTGTAAAGTAGAAAATGACATTGAACGTTAGCAAATATCGAGACGAGCTGCTGAGGGCTTTCGATTCCGTTTTGGACAGAAATTCCAGCACCGATTGGTATTTTTTTGTGAGCAAAACATACACAAGTCTAATTGCACTATTTTATTTTCACTATAAAGTATAAACCCTTTTTTTAGGGCGCTTTTTGGCTATGAAGGTGCGAGTAACGTGCTCAAAGTCGTGGATACGGGAGGCAAGTGATTTTAATCGTCTTTTTTATGTGGAAATAAATATTGGGCAATGCCAATAATGAATAAATTGCTCCATTACCTAACGACGAAGAACGAACGCGTTGTAAATACACTTTCGCTTGTTTGATCACAATGGCGTTTCTGGGACTTTGTTGCCCCTCTAAAAGCAACGTGGAAATAGCGAAAATACCGTATTTTAGTTTTGTATAAATAAGTGTGTGAATCAGTCTGTGAAAATTTGCATATTGACTGCAGAGGATGGTTTGGCGGAGTTGGTGGACGGCTTCGGGCCTTCAAAGGTCATGTACGGCGTCTGCGCCCTTGGCAACGACACTACGACTCAACCGAAAATCGTGCTCATTCACTGGGTGTGTGCGTGCGTGTACGTGTGTGCGGGGGCTTTATGTGCGTGTGTGACGGATGCGGTCGAACGCTGGGATCGTAACTCATATCACAACACCTCCAATGCGCTTTTTTACCACATATGAGTTTCGCCACTGTTCTCATGGCAATTTCGGAACCGTTAGTGCCACCTTGTAGCTCGTGGAGCTGTCGCATGAACACCAAAACCTATATGCAAATTATCGATTGACAAACTGTGACTCTAGCGTGCAAAACTCCTTTTCAAAAGCACTGGCTGGCAGAGATTTGTGCAATATTTCTGTCATTCAGCAAGGCGACGGCGTCAATCCCAGCCGACTGGCTATGCTCGCCTCGCATGTCAACGAAGTGCAGCGCTTCTTCAAGGCACGCTGACGCGCACGCACCGGCACGCACCGGCACGCACGCACCGGCGCGCACCGGCACGCACGCACGCAACGTCACGCACGCACGCACGCACCGGCACGCACGCACGCACCGGCACGCACGCACGCACGCACCGGCACGCACGCGCGCACGCACGCACGCGCGCACGCACGCACGCACGCACGCACGCACGCACGCACGCACGCACGCACGCACGCACGCACGCACGCACGCACGCACCGGCACGCCACGCACGCCACGCACGCACGCACCGGCACGCCACGCACGCACGCACGCGCCGGCACGCACGGAGGACGCAGGCAGGTCATGCTGGGTTTTGCGCTTGAGGGCGTGCACGTGACGCACTACGCGCGACACGAGGACGACGTGGAGGTGGAGGTGATCATGGCGGCCGTGGAGAAGGTCACCGCGACGCTGCGTCGCGTCGACCTCTCGCAGCAAGACGAGCGCAACAACAACGAGCTACCCCTCGAGAAACAACCGCCTGTGGTGCGTGTCTTGTTTGTTGGCACTGAGCCGAACTAGCTGAGAGTACACTACAACCAAACCAGTTCAATACAACCCACATCTGCTGATGATGAGAAGATTCCTAATTTGCGGACTGCATTGAAAATTCCGAAGCGCGAAAAGCGTCTCCAAAAGGAACGGATTTCGAGAGGTTTTACTGCACACTCTTAAGCGGACTAACTAAACTAGCTAACAATTTGCATCGCTTGATTTGGGGCTGCCACCACCACGGGATCAGGACTATTTGGCGCGGACTTTTTGGCGCGTAATTTTTTGGCGCGGACTTTTTGGCGCGGACTATTTGGCGCATGGGACTTTTTGGCGCATGGGACTATTTGGCGCATGAGGATTACATATTTGGCGCATGGTGATTTTTCTCTGAGTCTGTGCATGTAAACAGGAGCTGTCAAAAGTGGTCAATGGATGGAATCGGCAGACCCGAGCAAGATCGAGGTCGCCTTGACCGCTAACTCCATGGTGTAGAATGTGGCCGTGCACAGTCTCTGTGGGCGCTGCCGCTGCCGCTCTGAGCTCTGACGGGCTACCGTTTGTGGGCACCTCAGCCGAGGGCGAGGCGCGGCTGTGGGCTAACGCTGCCAACACCAAAGCCGTGCTGAGCCGCAACTGCATCAAAGCGCCAGCTGGGTCTGCGAATGCGTCGGCGCCTACTCGTCCCATCTACGCCACATGACAATCGCCGAGACGATCTGATCGCCCACAATAACAATTACTACTCTGAGTGGACAGCCGCAAAATCCTCATGCGCCAAATAGTCCCATGCGCCAAAAAGTCTCATGCGCCAAATAGTCCGCGCCAAAAAGTCCGCGCCAAAAAGTTACGCGCCAAAAAGTCCGCGCCAAATAGTCCTAAACCCGCCACCACTGCACAGAGCCGTACCTGGCCATCATGTACTTGTTTTTTTTTTGGGAGGTGAAGCCAAGTATTTTAAAAGTCGTTGGGGAATGGTAGCCTGAGCGCTGTAACTTGATAACATGCTCTGTTTGCGGCTTAAAAGTCAGAATCCTCGAAAATTCTTCGTCTTTTTTGAGAAGCTAACGGCGTAGGCAATACTTGCCGATATTTTGGTCGTTATGATCGCTCCTCGGGCGCCTCAAGAATACCGCTGTGGCTGGGACACCAAGGGGCACCAACCCTGCAATCAGTGACTGATTAACTAAAGCTGCGTGAAGGTCAAGCTTCTTTCGTGCAGCTTTGCCTAGTGTGAGTGGAAAGTGACCTGCTTCCTACCCCCAAACCAGTTGCACCGATACCACTTGCCACTGTGTCCACATGGGGGAGTGCCTACTATTCAGACAAATATCGAGGCATTACACGCAAACGCTGCCTATTGTTGAATGAGTATGACAACACGTTTTTAATGAAGTGCTGAAACATTCGACGTAGGGGTTGTGTGTAGGGGGGGGGTAATTACAAAGTTTACGGTATGCAGTTTTTTCTATTTAAAGTTCTGGCGCGAACTGTAGGGTTCTGTGTACAAGAAGTCGCAGCCGCAGGCGGAAATCCGAGCGGCGCGCGACAGAGAGAACTTCTGGGAGGCCGTCGAGGTGAGGAGTCGTGGAGTTTTGTTTCTATTTGATTTCATTGTAAAATTGTTTCATTTTTCCATTCTACGCTGCATTGGTAGTTGTGAAAAGGCTCCTCAGGGGCGGGGCGCGTTTGCCCAGCACCCTAACCGCGGGGTGTGGGTCTTAGGCGAAGTGTTAGGCGGAACGTGAGTGTTAGGTCTGTGAGTCTAGGCGGAAGAGCGGCAGCGGCGCGAGGGCGAGGAGGCGCGTCTGAGGCGCCAGACGCAGCAGTTGGAGCGGGAAAAGGAGCAGCTCTCCTTGAGGCTGCACAAGGAGCAGGAGGAGGACCTGGACATGCTCAAGTGCGCTTTTCTTTTTGTGCTTATGTTTATTCAATTAATGTGAAAATCGATACTATTGCTGAGAGAATGCGATAAAAAAGCGCCATTCTGGCAGATAGCATTAGATTTTCTCGAAAATCGGCGCAAAAAGATTTGAGCCTGTACATGTGTCGGGTACAAATTTTTGTTTCAGTAAACACAAAGTTGTCTGCGATCAAAACCCCGGATAGATAAATGACGCAGCCTGTACAATTTATTTTCGGTTTAGACAGAAGCGTGCCAGCCTGCGAAGTCCCGTGGATGCGAGCGCCAGAAGTGTCGGTTTGCCGCCCAAAGCGAGCGACGCCCCGACTGTAAGCCGAGCTTGTAAGCTAGGCTGATAGGGGTGCTTCTTTACGACGCTTGCTTGCACGCTGACTGTGTATACACAGCATGCAGCGGCTATAGCGGCGAATCTTAGCGCTCCTCCGCAGTACGCAACCACCCCTGTAGGGGGTGGGGGGGGGGATCGTTCTCCAGCCTGCCGAAATTTAAATTCACATGACCCCCCCCCCCTCTCCAAGATTTTCGGAAATCCAACCTTCCCCATAACCAGAGACAGTGGTTGACCAGCCAGCACTACCTTAGTGGCTCTACGCACGCACGCACGCACGCACGCGCACGTCAAAGCGAATTCGAGGCGGTATGCGATTTTTTTGCAGCGTCCCGCGGGCGCGGTGCTGAAAGCGCGACAGTCGTTCGAAGGCCACGAACACGACCTGAACAACGCCTCGATTTTACAGCCTAAGCCGCCTAAAGCGCCAACGCCTAAAAGCACACAGCCGTCATGGCCGCCCCAACCGGTGGTCAAGCAGGTGGGCCACGCGCCGAAGGATTCGCCAATTTTGCCTAGGGAAGGAGAAGGCCTAGGCATTTTGCCTCGAAATCGCTAAACCTCGACAAGTCGGCTAACGCTGACACGCAATATTCGTATTGGGACAGAATATTGTTACGATCTTGGGGGGGGGGGGTGATACTGCCCCGACTGATTTGTCTGCACGTGTACTTATTTATTGAAGCAGAAAACTCTTGATTTCGAGCCGCGTCTTTCCAGGAGCCGCCCAGGCCTGTCTCTCCTCCTCCGCCTCCACCGGCCCCTCCGGCATCCGCTCCTCCGGCGAATATTCCAAGTCGCTCAAGTCCGGAGAATATGCCAAGTCAGCCAGTCAGTCAATCAAAGCAAGAGACGCAGAAGACGGAAAGCGGCGGCGGCAGCGCGCTCAAGAGCTCTATCGGCATGGCCGCTCCCCCTCGTTACGACGACGATGACGGCGACGTCGACGACTGGGGTGGGCTTCTATTGAAGTAGTTCTTTGGTGCAACCATCGCGGTGTGTGTGTGTGTGTGTGTGTGTGTGTGTGTGTGTGTGTGTGTGTGTGTACGCGCGCGCGCGCGTGGGTTGTTGTTGGATTGTGGCAACGCTAGGACGTCAGTGGCCCATAACGTATCTGCAACGTAGGGCAGCGACAGCGCGAGAAGTTCTGTCGACAGGGAAATCCTCGATAGTTGATCTATCAGACATCGAACCCAGAGCCGTGCGAGCAAGAGGCCGGTTCCCTACCACTCGGCCATCCGCTGCCGCTTGTGCATGCCCGCGTAACCTGCCCCTACACATGTCTCTCTGTCTTCCTCTCTTAGAGGACGAGCCCGCGCCTCCGGCGCAGCTGCACGCGGACGAGCAGCATGAGCATTCCCTGGCCGCAGTTCCAGAGGAGCCGCCAGCCATGGCCGCGACGACTGAGGTCGAGGCGCCCGCCTACGACGAGACGCCCGCGCCCGCGCCAGCCGCCGACGCGCCGCCCAAAGCGCGGCCCGGCGAGGGCCTTCAGGCGTACGCCGTCTGGGACTACGAGGCCGGTGAGTGCGCGCGCGCGTCTGCCTGCTCTGTGGTTTGGGTACGTGCCCGCGCGCGTGCACCGGCACGCACGCACGCGCGCACCGGCACGCACGCGCGCACGTACGCGCCGCACGCACGCACGCACGCACGCGCGCACGCACGCACGCACGCACGCACGCACGCTGGTCAAGTGTCGAATTCGCTCCTGCTCGTGAGTGACGCGGCCACAGTCTTGCTGCAGCTTCTCCTCACTAGCGTAACACTGTCTTCTTAATGGGCTGCTTGCAGCGGACGACACGGAGATCAGCTTCGATCCGGGCGATCTGATCGTCCGTATCGAGAAGGTGGACGAGGGCTGGTGGCGCGGACGCAACGTCAAGAGGCCCCATCTTGTGGGCCTTTTCCCCGCCAACTACGTCGAGGAACTGGCCTAGAGCACTGGCTTGTTGGAAAAAATATTAAATTACAAAAAAACACAAAAAGTTGCGAGTAGAGGGACGAACGAATTATCGCTGGTGAGTAAGAGGATGGATTTGGATTTAGATGGTGAAATACGCGTCTGGGGGTTGGGACGGCAGCAGAATTTGTAGTGGATTTGTAAAAGTGAATTATGTACTGCCCCTGGGCGCTTATTTCCTTGTGTGGAACGTGCCAAATGCGCATTTACGCAATGAAATACGAATCGCAGTCAGCGTTTTCTTTGCATAGCCATAGGATGGTATAGTGTGTCGTCGTCGTTTAAAATGGATTTTTAGAGAATTTTATCCACAAAAGGTATGGAGAGGATTGAGGAAGAATTTTTTGGAGAATTTTCACTTAAGAACAGTTATGCTTTTTTTTGCGCTTGCTTCACTGCTTACATGCTCATGTGTTTCAACATTTTTTTGAGAAATGAACGCGTCTCTATCCGTTGCGTGCTTTACGCGCTGTGATTTTCTCAAAGCCGAGGAACTTTGTCAAACTGAGGTTTTGCTAGGAGTTTTCCGCTTGGCGTTGTGGTGTAAATTGGTGAAATCCTCCAATAGTGGCACTATTTTCTTTTTGTTTTGTTGTTTGTAGTCGAGAATTAAACTAATTTAAATTGTTTCTGCATGCTCTGGTTCAAAACGCGTGGAACGCAATGTGTCTTAGTCTATATTGGAGGATTTACGGTGGTTGCGTTGGCTTCATACATTATTCATGCGTAGAAGAGAGACACACGCTGTTGTGCTAGAGGGCTATAGGTGTTTTTGCGTTGCGCAGGTTTTGTGCCGCCCTATTTAATTCCGTGCGCGTGCAATAAACGCTGCTTCGAAACCGTTGGAAATTGCAAGAAAAATACGCGTTAAATATACTGAATTGCTTGACTTTGTCATTTTCTTATTTTAGTGGCGACATGTCGAAGCGTTGAAATTTTTAGCACAAGCGAAAGTCGCACGAAGATTGAGAATGAGCAGCAGGCATAGGTGCTGTTTTTTTTCGAAAATAGCTATGAATGTTTCGTCAGTTGTACTTCATAGTCTGCCGATGCACATAAAGTAATCGAGTGCCTGTGGCAATTCTGCAAAGGTTCTAACGATTGTCATTCCTTAGAACTTTTCTGAAGCCGTCGATTTCTGCCTTGTTTTTTATTTCAGTAAGCTTTGTATTGTGGTTTCTTTTTTTTTCGGCTGCCTCATTTTCATGTGTACCGGTTCAGATCCTCAGAATACGAGTCGTACCACCGTAGCGGTCGTTCCTCGGAGAATTCCAATTCGACATCGCGCAAACGCGATAGGGAGTCTAGAGACCGGGATTACGGTAGCGGTGGATATGCAAATTCGACGGCCGGAGAGGGCCGCGGCTCTCCAGGGGAGGACAACGACGACCTGAGGTCGCCCGCCCGCTACAAGGAGCTCTACAAAGGTGTGCGTGCGTGCGTGCGTCTGTCGGTCCAGCATTTTGTGCGTGTGCATGTTGACTTTCTTGCCGCTTTCTCCCAGAGTGCAGACACGAGCTGAAGCGGCGCAAGCGCCAACTGGAGCAGTTCCAGGCCGATTTGGAAAAGGAGACCAAGGAGACGAAGAAGGTGCGAGGACGCACACGGACGCGCACGCACTGACAGACTGACGTTCTGTCTGATTGTGCGCGGCAAGAGACAGACGAAGCCATGCAGGCACGCACGCGGGCACACACGTACGCAGACAGGCAAAGCACGCACGTACGCACAGACACGCACGCAGGCACGGGTACGCAGAGTGTAGAGGTGCTCAGTTGTGCGTGGTGCGCGTGTTGGCAGGCGAAGCAGGACACGCAGGACCTGTGGAAGATCTACTACACGCTGCAGCAGGAGCTGCAGCAGTCCTACGAGAAGAGCGCCAAAGTCGCCACCGAGAAGTCCGTGCTCGACGCCGAGGTCGCCCGTCTCAAGAAGGAGCTCGAAAGCAGAGGTATCTCGGTGCGCCCTTCGACGGAGAGGATGGAAAGGGCGCCAGTGCCAGACACTCTTTTGCTAGAGAATGTTGTCGTTTTTCGCTCGCTCCGCTATTGAGGGGGTGGGCGGAATGCGGGGCGGGTGGGCTCGATCGAATTGTTGATGGGCGAGTTGGGTGCTGTATGCGTTGCAGCGACTGGGGGCGAGAGCGACCCCGGGAAGCTGAAGGAGGCGCTGATCACGATGCAGAAGCAGAAGCTCGACATCCAGAAGACCTACAACAACATCGTGCTCGAGAACAAGAAGCTCAAGGAGAAGGAGGCCACCTACGCCCCCAGGCTCCGCGAATTGGCGCAGCTCAGGACCAAGCTGACGGAGGCACAGGCCAACGCCAAGGAGGTTCGTGCGTGCGTGCGTGCGTGCGTGCCGATACTTGCGTGCGTGCGTGCGTGCGTGCCGATACTTGCGTGCGTGCGTGCGTGCGTGCGAATTCGCGATATACTATTCGTTTTCAGCTCATGGAGGAGCTTCAAGCTTCCAAGAAGGACTTTGCCAGACTCGGCCTGACGCGCGAAGAGGTGCAATTTTCAAAATGTGTTGAATTTTGTTTGCGAATTAAAAAAATGCGCAGGTTGAGCGCTACCAACGCTGGAACAGTCTGCTAATGATGGAAAGTAATGAGAAGAGCCAAAGACTGCAAAAGTTGGGTCCCGCGATGAATAACGTCGAGCGAATTCTCAAAGACAAAGAAGATCTGAAAAAGGCTCTAGACCAGGTGGGTACGCGTTATGTTGCCATTTTGGTGCGCCTTTGCACTGAGTTCGGTAGACGAGTAGTATTGGTGTGCTGTTTTTTTTTACAATTTGTGGCCAGTTGCAACTTGACAATGAGAGAATTTTGTAATTTTTTGCGATGGCTGTAATGAAGTGACTTGAAATTCATTGGTTGAAGAATAAGAAAGTCATTGTATAGTATGAATAAAAAATGCCAGTTGCAACATGGTCTGCAGGAATTTGCGTTGCACAGACTCAGGCTTTACGGTGGATACACGTACGTCAGAGCAGCAAGTGGGACGATGTGAATGGTGTTGCCAAGAGACAGAAATTGGGTTTTATTTAGGAATCACGATTAAAGTTTTTCAAAAATATCTTCTTTGGGTGAATATATCTAAAGTGCGTTTTTTGCACCTAATTTGAATTTGGCCATTACTCTCACAAAACTTTCAAATCCGGCTCAAAACCGTTGACATCTTGTAGCCATGAAAATTTCCCGGGAAAAAATTAAAACGTTCACTCAACGTTCAACCAACTTTAGGCAAATGTGGTGCCCTCGCTTTGGCGATAGGTGACCAGTGTTTGAAAACTTCCCATCAAATATGGAGAGTGGCACTCCACCCCCCCCCCTCCCCCCTCCCTCCTCCCAGTCAGCACCAATGGAGTTACAGCCACTCTGACACTCTGGGAACTGCTATATCAAACTTCACAACATCCCAGTCATCCCAACTAAACATGCGCACGCACCCACGGGCACACACGCACGCAATCGCAATCATGTAACCATGTATCATCAATACAGCATAAATCATGCAGCGTGCAAACATGACACCGGCGCGTGCGCACGCACGCACGCACGCACGCACGCACGCACGCACGCACGCACGCACGCACGCACGGGCACGCTCGCACGTCAACGATCGTAGAGTCCGGTTGGGTCGGCTTCAGTACCATGAGATGAGTGTCAGAGCTGCTACAACTCAGTTGGGGCTCATCTGTCTCTTGGCGAGCAGCAACAGTTGCTGCGAGTAGAGACTGGCGCCAAGTTGTGCGGATTAACCGGAACGGAATTTGTTAATACTGGTGGTGAATGTGCCAGCACCAGCACGACCCAAGCCTTCCACAGGCCAAGAGCCTCTCTGCACAGCACAGCACAGCAGTGACCAACGGTTCCGGAACGGCAGTTCAACGAGTGTTAGGAGACCATGACATACAGTAGTCCGGATTCAGTAGTCTGGTCCAGACCAGACCCGTACAAAGATGACGTGCTTGCATGACCACCGCCACCAGTTCATCCGAGCCAGGAAGAGTGTAGTGCTGCAGAGTGCGGACAGCTTTTATAGGGTGTCCTACTGTAGTTTGTTCTGCTCGTTACGTAGCTCCAAGTCGTTAGAGCATCCCGTAAGTTGTAGCATCTTAGGTCACAGAGCAATCGTTGAACTGGCCGGCTGGAGTCGCCCGGTCGAGCCTATGCGCCCTTTATACGCACTTGGGTCTGATTTAGCGGGGGGGGGGTTCAAGCAAGCCACACTGTACATGTAAATTGGCACTCCCGTAGGATTCACCACATATGAGTACTGTCGAAGTAACAGTGAAGGGTGGGACCTTTTATGCATAACCATGTTACACCACCGTGGCTCGACCGGGCGAGTTCGGCAGACGCAGCTACTGACTTGACATCCTCAGGGAGCGCGCTTTCCCGTCCAGGCCGTGTCTCGGAGTGAGTGAGTGACACCTTATGGGCGGGCCCCGTCTTATGTATTGATTGTCCATGGCATTAGCGCCCAGTCGACCAACTGAGCCTTCTTAGGCGAGAGCTGTGTGTAACCCACTGCCTCCACTATTCCAGGCGTGTCAGCGGCAGGAGGCGGAAAGGGGCGTGGCCATGGGCCGGTTGGCAGAGTGCCACAACTCTCTGAAAGCCGTCAAGGCCGAAACGGGCAAGTTGAAGACGGAAGCCGACTGGTGCTTCGCCGGCATTCGCGAGTACCTCGAGCGCATGCGTCACTTCGTTGAGCTCAAATTTGCTGATGTCGCACAAGCCATCCCGGAAGAGCTCAGAAGGAAGGTGTGTGCGTGCCTTCGTTCGTGCGTGCGCGCGCGTGTGTGCCAGCGCCTGCGTGGTGCGTGCCAGACCAGTTCGTGCGTGGGTGCGTGTTTGACTATACGTGCGGTCGAGCGTGCGTGCGTTCCGTAACCATTCTCGTTTGTTGCAGCCGGCTACAGTAGGCGCAGCGGTAGCGGATGAGGAATCTTCTGACGTCATCGTTTTGGACGATGACGAGGGCAGTGGGGCGAATTCGAATTCGCTCGAGTCCGATGGAAAGATCCCATTTTTGGACGACGCGGTCGTTGGGGGAAAGAAGCGAGGTGAAATGGTCGTTCCCTGAAGAGAATCACGTTACACGAGGGAGTAAAGAAGTGATGTTGTGCCGTCGACGTAGCGTACATGTCTTCTCGCTGTTGTGAGTTGATCGTTTCGCATAGTATGACTTGACAAAAGCAAAAGAACCGCAGAAATAGGTAAGTGCACATCAACATTACGCGCGCACCAGTGGGGAAAACAGAGAATTGGTCGAGCAACTTCCACCACGACGTGGAGAGGGGGGGGGCTAGAAAACTGGGAGTCTTTCCTCGAGGATAAGAACAATTCCAGAAATGGTAAAATTGCGTGTTTTGTGTCCCAGGTATGGATCCCCCACACACAGCACAACGCCATCGTGCCCCAAAAATCTTTTTCTCAGGTTGCTCTAAAGTCCCGTTCTCAATTCCCTCGTAATTTGGCGTTTCGGAGTATTCTTGCGCGCGTGCACACTCGCTGGTTTGGCCGGTGCTAGCACAAAGCTGCGGATGCACTTGCGCTCGCCTGCGCTCTGCGCTCGCCACTGCCAAGCGTGGCTACCGTGCACGGGTTCATAAAAATGTATAAAAGCATTTGCCAGTTGCCTATACGCCCATTACGCGGGTTTGCGTTTTACACGCGTTTCGCCCAAACGAAGGTAGAGGATAAGGCTTTTCCGGCAAAACTGACACGGAGGGTGGCGGAGCGAGTACTGTAACGGACTAGGCAATCTATTTTGGTTTTTGCTGACTAGCCTCCTGCGAAATGCGGGAGCGGCGGTGCATTGCTTTTCGGTGTGATGTCGAATACGGGCCAAATCAACGTCCAATCGTTCTTCACCGACACACGCGTGCTTTGGCGACAGCAGCTTCTTTGGGCATAACAACGCAATGTGCAGTAGCCGTTGGTCAAATTAGCCTGTTGAGCGTTGGCTTTCGTGCTGAATGCATGTGGCAGTTATGGATGGTTGTATGCCATCTGTGCTTTTTTTGTCCCGCATCTTTACATCGAAACACTTGAGATTACGCAAACGTTGTGCGACGGCACTTAAAAACTTCAATTGTATCACACCCGTTACCTGACTATGGCAGCAAAAAAAACCGCGCGCGCGAAAATTAAGCCAGCTTCTTTCGCAAGGAAAAAGTTACTAGAATTAGTAATCTTTTGGCCCCTTTTGGCAGAGGGCGTACGCGAATTGTTCGCTGCAGTTGACAGCTTTAAAGACGACAGCCTTCTCTATCTCGTCCGTCTCCCCCATCACGCAAAGCTCGCCCGATGCAGGAAAGGTGAACTCTGCAATACACGCACTCTGCTCTTGCGCACGCACGCACGTAAGCGCTTAAGCACGCCATACAGGCAGGCACGGACGCACGGACGGACGCACGCACGCACGCACGCACGCACGCAGTTTACACCCCTACTAATATGCAGACACGCACCGGTCTGGTCCCAATTGATGTAGTTGACGGGCGGATACTGATCTTGGCGATTGCGGAGCGCTCCCAACCAGCTGAGGGTTTGCTCGTTGTTGGTTTTGTCCCTCACGACCTTCAGGCCGAGCCAGACGCGCGATGCATTATGCAGCTTCAGGAACTCTGTGCGGAATTGGTGCACTGACTTCGTGAGAATTCCCAACTGCTCATCGACGAGCGTACCATAGACGGCTTCGCTCTCTTGCTGGCTGGTGATCGCGGCGAGGCCGGCTGCGTGTCGCACCTTGCACAACGCCATGGCCAGTTCCCAGCGGTGAGGGAAGTCTGCAATTGAGCCTCTGACCGTGGACTACTCTTCTGGAATCTTGACACAAGAGCAGTCGCAAATGCCGACCGTGGATCTCGTTCGTTGAAATGTTGTAGCACTTGCCGTGCACCGGCGTCAAGTCCTCATCGCAGCCAGGCGCCGTCGCTCGAGCCAGCGCCTCTCTTGGTAGCAGCGCGCAGGCCAGGACTAACGTTCCGACTACGACGCGACCTTAAGCATTTCAACAGCTCTTGCTGTTAAAGAAAGAAAGCATGGCAGCATCACACAGGTGAGCGAGTCGAAAAAAAAATTGTAAGAAACAGCCACATCCGCCGCACTCACCAACGAAGTCAGCGTTCATCATCGTTGACTGAAGAATTTGGACAGTCAACAACACTTTTCTTCCACCCTTTCGCTTCGATACGGAATATACTCTCGCTCAATTGGCCCGCCATATATATATAGCAAACTTTCCGCCGCAAAATTCTGCAAAATCTCAACCTAAATTTTTCAAAGCCAACGTTTTCGTTTTACGACGCCACCGACAAGCGCTGCTCAGCTCTCTGTGTACATATGTAGGCAAGCGTACCCAAACGCAGTCGTTCGGCTAAGTGCGTCGACTGTTGTATACGTACGGTTGTAAGATTCGGCAAATTCTCGTGCATTGATAGTAGAGTAGAGACCCAATTGTAAAAGTGATGCAATTTTCGTTGGCTGAATTATGTAGGTTCGCAGGATTTTTGCCTGAAACGTTCACTTTGTCAAATCGGCTGTCCGCAAAGACGCAGATTCGGCAAAGTACATAGATGATAACTTTTGTTGCCCTGCACTTTGACTAATTCGTCTTCGCTTCAATGGAGTGAAATGGTTTTTATATGAAGACTGAACCAAGGTACTCTGAACCAGGGTTACTCTTGATCATTATTTTTGGGAATGAGCATTACCAAAAAGTGCGATACTGTACATCATACCTATCCGATATATCTATCGTATCCTATCCAATACTCAACAGCGAACTCGCAGCAGTGTGGCTGAGCTACCGAACGTAATGCCGACCGGTAGCTCGCAGCAGTGTGGCATTACCTTATTTATGCTTTGTGCGATACACGTTCTTGCCATTCTACATGCGTAATGTACGGAGCAATTCTCGAAATTCTAGTAGATGTCGTCAGTGGCGGCGCCAGGATTCAAAGTTAGAGGGGACAGTCCAAAAGTTACAGCGGGCGGTTTGAAAAGTTGGAGCTGTACAGGCCAGCATACCAGGATGGGTCCAGGAACATTTTCGGGGAGGGCCAGATACTGGTGATTATTTGCAACCGTCCACCAGTGTCTGATATCAGCTTAAAAAAATGTGGCACACGGAGTAGGCGCAGCAGGCACTTTTTTGAAAAGAAGTAATGAACGGTCGTTACATGAGACCCAAAATACAGCACCTACCGTAAATCCCCCAATGAACGCCCTGGGCGTTTATTTTTTCAACCCACCCTCTACCCTGGGCGTTCATTGGAGGGGGGGCGTTCATTGGAGGGGGGGCGTTCATAAACTCAACTACTAAATGGCGTTGCAACAATGCTGTGCAGACCCAATAATCGTTAGTTAAACATGAAAATTGTATGGTTATTGGTGCAAATCACCTTCTGCAGTGGCTAAACAATAGCTGTTCTAGTGCGTACAGGCAATATACAGTACCCAAACGTAGAATATCGCGTGACAATACCTGTTTTGACAAGCATTTCATTGCATAACTGTGTTCTAAAGCACGCCCCTGTGCGTTCATTGGAGAGTGGGCGTTTATTTTTTCAACCTACCCTCTACCCTGGGCGTTCATTGGAGGGGGGGCGTTCATTGGAGGGGGGGCGTTCTTTGGAGGATTTACGGTATGTACATCGCCTTCTCAGAAAACCTAGCGCCGCAAGCAAATTTCTTACTCTGCTGCGTCCCTACTAGGGTTTTTTTAAAATTTGTTTACTAGTGTAAATTTTTACCCTAGTCCTTGGGAACTTCACAAGATGTCAAATCTTTCCCATAATTCCCAGATTTTGAGGACACTGCTCAATTGTGGCAGACGCGTCAAAACGCGCACCGAAAATGCCCTTTTTTGTTAAAAATCAGCGCTGTTTCAAAGTTTTGTCCTCTACACCTTGCGCCGCAGGCGAAAATTTGGCTGTTGAACGTCGTTTTCTTCATTTTGGCGTTGAAATTGAGTTGAATGTACATATACGCCCTTTCGCCCCTCGTCTCCGCCCTTTGAGGTCAAATTTTTAGGGGGTAGGTAGGTAGGTAAATACCCGGTGTCAAAAATTTGGAATTTGTTATGCACATATATGTACACACACAACACAAGCTCTCGTACATGATGGAGAGCAAAAAGTTGCAGGGGGCAGTCCAGAAGTTAGGGGGGGGGGCAGTCCGCCCCTCCCTGCCCCTACATTGTATGTAGCGCCGCCACTGGATGTCGTCGCTGGTGCGATGCAGCGTTCATTGCGTCAAAATGCCCTGCATTAGCTGAGCGGCATATCCACCTCGCTGACACGTCAGCCAGCTTCTCCTAGGCGTTGGTCGTTGGTGGTCAAGTCCAGCCTCTGCACGGCTTTTAGGTGAATTAGGTCGGTGTTTGCGCCGAGAATGTAGCCGTATTTATTTGTGGTCAAAGTGGTACCGTCGCACACTTGAGATTACGCGAACGCCAAGCGACAGCATTCAAAGATCACCAGATTACATATTCACTGGAAAACGACACAAAATACTCCATTAAATCAATTGATAATGGCAGTCTGCAGAAGCATTGTGCACAAGCCACTGTAAATCAACTCAGCTTCTTTGGAATATACCGTAAACCCTATAATTAGCCCCCCCCTATAATTATACACATACCACATTGAGTTAATAAGCCCGCCCGCCCCCCCCCCCATAATTACGCCCCCTCCCTGAATGGACCATCGTCTGAAAGGCAAAATTTTCCATGTCTGGGTGTATGGATGGTCGCGTATGTGTATGTATGTACACGTATGTGTATGTGAGACTGTGTGAGAGTGTGTTAGAATGTACCAACGTGTGTGCGCAGCGCCTTTTTCCCCTAAAAATCGCCTCCACGCGCCTTTCCACCCGTCCACAAATCTTCCCTCACATCGACACTTCCAGTTTATAAGCCCCCTATAATTACCCCCCCCCCCCTATAATTACACACCCTCCTAGAGCTCGAACGAAACAATTAGTTCCCGGCGGCTAATTATAGGGTTTACGGTATATAGGTAACAAAATAAAGAACAAAACAAATCAATTATTAATTTGTTAAAACAAGTAGGTCTCTTTTCGTCCTTTTTGGCAGAGGGCGCGCGTGACGTTGCTGTCGCTGTCGCAGTTGACGGTCTTGAAGACCATTTCTTTCTCCGTCTCATCCATCTCGCCCATTACGCACAGTTCGCCCTGCTCGGGAAACGTGAACTCTGCAAAGCACGCACCCATTTTTGAGGACGCACCGCACGCACGCACTCACGCACGCACGCACGCACGCACGCACAGCAGGTGTACCCGTCTGCCCCCAATAGATGTAGTTGACGGGCTGATACTGATGTTGTTCTTGTTGCAGGGCGCCCAGCCAGCTGAGGGTTTGCTCGTTGCTTGTGCTGTTCCTCACAACTTTCAGGCCGAGCCAGACGCGCGCCACTCCCTTCAGCTTTAGAAACTCTGAATGGAATTGGGACACTGACTTTGTGAGACCTCTGCACTGCTAGGACAGCTAGGACAGCGCCAATATGGGCAATATGTAGCCAGGACTTGATTTCGGGGGGGGGGGGTTCAATCTCGGCCAAATTCTCAATGTTTCAACAGGGGGGGGGGGACGGCAACGTAAGGGGAATTGCGCCATTTCGGCTGGGGAAGCTTTAGACACTCTCCCATCCAATCTGTTTACACGCTTTGCGCTCGTTTGTCTGACTACATTCACACCAAAACGTTAGCAATGTTGTCAAAACGGTCGATTTCCGTGCTCAAAATAGCGCCGCAGGCAATTTTTTTGGAGTAGCGAAACGTACTTTACACGGTTTGTAATGCAAAACAATGCGCCGCAGGCGAGAATTTGGTTCTTTAGTGTCGTTGTCGTCATTATTTGCATTGAAATTGAGAAAAATGTCCATATTGGCACATTGCAACAGAGGGTACCAAGTTAAAAAATTTGAGCTTCGGAGAATTTCGGGGGGGGGGGGAGCTTCCGACCTCCCCCCTTGGCTACGCCACTGGCAAGAGCTCCTCTCAGTTGTGGGCCGCCGTCTACCTACCACACAACTCACATGTAAGGTACCGTTGACAACAAATGTTTTATTATCTATTGCAGGTTGATTCAACGAAATACAGGTTTACGACTCAGACTTACGGCTATGACCTTACGATTACGACTACGACCGTATTTTTTCTTAATAAGATGCAGGCGGCGATGAATTTTTTTAAAATACGTTTGAAAAAACACGCGCCCAACTCTAAGCACCGTAGAGGGCTTCGCTCTGTTGCTGGCTGGTGATCGCGGCGAGGCCGGCTCTGTGCGCTGCGCACAAGCCTTTGGCCAGTTTCCAGGTGGTAGGAGAGCCTGCGATTGGGGGTCTCACTGTGACTACTCTTCTTGATACAGAAGCAGTCGCAAAGGTCAACCGTCAATCTCGTTCCTAGCAATCTTGTAGCACTTGTTGCCGTGCACCAGCGTAAAGTTCGCATCGCAGACAGGCCCCGTCGCTCGTGCTACCGACGCTCTCGGTAGCAGCGCGCAGGCCAGAACTAACGTTCCGACTACGACGCGACCTAAAGCATTTCAACAGCTCGTACTGTTTGAGAAAGGAAACAAGCTCGCATCACACAGGTTAGCGAGTCAAAAAAAAATTGTAAGAAACAGCCACATCCGCCGCACTCACCAACGAAGTCAGCGTTCACCATCGTTGACTGAAGAACTTGGACAGTCCACAACACTTTTCTTCCACCCTTTCGCTTCGATACGGAGTATACTCTTGCTCAATTGACCCGCCATATATATATATAACTTTCCGCCGCAAAATTCTGCAAAATCTCAACCAAAATTTTTCAAAACCAACGTTTTCGCTCTTTACGACGCCACCGACAAGCGCGGCTCTTGCTCGCTGTGTACACAGGCAAGCGAACACAAACGCAGTCGTTCTGCTAAGTGCGTCGACTGTTGTATACGTACGGTTGTAAGATTCGGCAAATTCTCGTGCATTGATAGTAGAGTAGGTAGAGACCAAAATGTGAAAAAAGTCATGCAATTTCCGTTACCTGAATTATAGGTTTGCAGCATCTTTGTCGAAACTTCTGCTTTGTCAATGTCAGATGAGTTCAGCTCGGTACAAATAACCGCAGATTCGGCAAAGTCGATAACCTTTTTTTTTTAAATTGCTGCGCTGCACCACGACTAATTTGTTTTCGCTTCAATGGAGTGAAATGGTTTTTATGAAGGCTGAACCAAGGTGCTCTTGAAGGTTTACACGTGATCCTTATTCCTAGACTGGAGCATTGACAAAAAAAATGCGATACCTGTCGGGGTATTTTTCATTTTGTGTGATGCACGTTCGTATGCCAGTATACCATGTGTATGCAGGCGCAATTTCCAAAATTCTAGTAGATGTCATGTAGTAGATGTAAACTTTGCAACATTCAAATTCCACTACTGGAGCGAGCGTAACAAAATATCACTTCGTAACAATCTCGTCAGTGTCGTCACACAAATCTAATCTTGCGCCCGGTTTGTCACGTCCTGTTTAGTTGCGCTCGCTCGGCGCACGTGGCCGCAAAGTAGAGGAGCAACTTTGGCATCTTCGTGTTCTCATAGCGTACCCATTTGCCGGTCGCAAAGTCCAATTCCTCTACGTCCGCTGGCTTATATAGACCGGATGACGTTTCCCAGCCGAAGAGGAAGACCCGTCCCGCGCAATTGACCAAATGGGACTCGAAAAATTGCTGATTTGGTTCGTTCGCGTCGGTCCAACTGTTGGCCTCGACATCGTAGGTGGAGCATTGGCCGGCTGAGCAGGCGAGCAGGGTGGACGGCGACAGCGCGGTGGCCCCGCCCTGGTAGAGGCTGAACGCGCACGCGCGTTGCACTCCAGCCTTTGTGCAAATTCCACAAGGTGGTCAGCAGACCACCACAACTATACCTCGTTGGCACGTCAGCTAGTCTCTCCCAGGTGTTGCTGGCCAAATCGAGTCTCTGCACGGCTTTTAGGTCGCTGTTTGCTCCGAGAATGTAGACGTATCGATCGCCGTCGTACAGACCCTTGGCCTCCTTCACTGCCACGGGCATCTCGGGCACGTTTTGCGACCATTCCTTTGTGGCATAGGAATACGTGACGCATGTCTTGGTCGGCGCGCCCTCGCCGATCGAGGGCACGCCCCCGCACGCGTACACCACATCGCCTGCATCGATTCGGGTGTGTGCAATGTGAATATCAATACATTTTTTGGCAAGAAACGATGTAGAATCTCGTTATGGTGATAATTTTTTTTTAATCAAGCTAAAATCCCCTCACCAACTGTCGCAGTCCCCTGTAGAACGAAGTGCGTCAATGGTTGCGGTTCGACATTTTCGTAGATGGGCTCTCCGTCGGTTTGAAATTTCAAAATTTCCCCTGTGTTGATCGGAATGGGTGTCGAGTCCTCCGTTTGCATCCCACCCGCCAGCAGCAATCGGCCCTGATGGTAGCTGGCGACGTGACCATGCCTGGCGTCCTGCAGGTCATATGTGGCTCTCTTTAGTGCAGAAACAGAGCCACACTTTGCGTTAGTGTGGGAGTGTAGTGAGAGAAATAAAAGAATGCTGCTAAACTTATTGTATGTAATCAATCGAACCTGCAGCCTGCCGACGATGGTGTACTTTAGCGAGTCAACGTCGAACGAATAAACTTTCGCTTGTGAGGTGCTCTTGCTTCCAGGGGCGAACTGCAGGTTGAACCCTCCGGAAATAAGAATTGGAGCTGAAACGAGGCAAAACGGTATTTTAAAATGATTTAATTAATATCGCTGCGTGCATTTTGTGAGAAACGTGAAAAGGTTGCACTGTACACGCACGAATTGCACCCGTGTACATCCGTGCGGTGCGCTATAAACCCTCAAACGCACTAGCGGATCCAGACGGGGGGGAGAGGGGGGTCTCCCCCTCCTGTCAGCTCAGATTTGGGGGGGAAGGAGGGGGAGAGATCAGGGGGAGACGAAGGAAAGAAGGGCGAGCACAAGGGGAAATGGGCAGATTTTTACGTTTTCCTTGGATTCTGGCACTCAAAAGGGCAAAATTTTCGCCTGCGGCGCTGTGGTTCTCTTCCAACTCACGTTTGATTCGTAAGGGAGCTCACAAATTCCGTCATTTTTCGCTATTCCATAGTAGTGTAGTTTGTGCGGTGACCTTCTCCCCCCTCTGTCAGAAAGTCCTGGATCCGCCAGTGCTCAAACGTTGGACTGCAAGATTAGCTTTACACTGTAAATGTAGAAATTGTAGAAGACATGCTGCAATAATGCCCAGCCCTACCTGGTGAATGATTGCATTCCGGTAATTCTTTCTGCTCTGCTGAGAAGTCATTCTGTTGAAAAGCGTACAGTATGAAAGCCGCAAGGCGGCTTCGTCAAACCTTCATGTGTACGTTACCACTGGGGCGGCCGTCTGGCCTTCCTTGATGGGGGGGGGGCTGTCCCTTTGTCCTCCCCCGATAGGATTTACACCCCTCATCTCTCCACCACTCACGGCTCTTTTCCGGCTCTTGTGTTTCTGGTTCCGTTGGTGGCGCGGTCGTCTTGTCGACTGGCGGCTGAGGGGTCTGGGTCTGCGGTCCTTCGGTCACTGATCGCCGCTTCCCCTCGCCCCGCCTCCAGCAGCCGTCTACGGAGGCCAAGACCGTCGCGGCCACCAAGCACGTGCTCAACCTCCCAAGCATACTCCACTCTTCTAAGTATATATCTCAGAAAGGCTATCTACGCTGGGGAAAAGCGGCAAAGTGAGCAGTGGCGGTCGCATCGCATCGCATCGTGCCACCCGGGCGAAGAATCTCTGCCGCTTTACGACCTCTGGCAGCATAAGCGGATCTACAGTAAGTCGACTGAATAGGTCGTAGATGGCGTAAGAGACGACCGTGGATTGCTCAACCGTGGATACCTTGTACTTACTGATTGATTGCAGTGCAGTGCTACAAGGGTGGGCACTGCACCTAGGTAGCCAGCCCGCCCGACCGCATTCCGGCACGCACGCACGCACGCACGCATTCACGCACGCACGCATTCACGCACGCACACATTCGCGCACGAACGCACGCATTCGCGCACGCACGCATGCACGCATTCACGCACGCATAAAGCGCAAACCAAGAGCGAGCTGCACGCAAGCACAAACACCACGCCTGTTCAAACGCTCTCACGCGCTGTCGGGAAAAGTCACTTCGAACTCTTATTACAAGCCATACGGTACCTCTTCTAGGCGGCTTTGTGAGATTACAGTAAAGCCGCTTACAACCGCTCGCTATCAATTGCCCGCAAACCGCTTCTCAAGGCAATATGAGCAGCTTCTTTGCGCTTACACAAGGGATTGTTATGAAGGGAGGGGACCCGGGCCGCCCGAGATAAAAAAAGGAAATTTTGTGACATTTGCCTGTGACTGGCATACTTGCACACCAGATGCACAGGTGATTAGTCAGCAATGCAGCAACACAACTACGAATACAGTACATAAATAGATTTGAAGATGGGATGGAATAGTTTTACTCGCACACGCCAGATCTTCGAAAATTTGGGCAGTACACAAAGACAGGCAATTGCTCAGCAGAGTTGACTAATCTACTGTACGAGGCTTGTCTTGAAGCGGCGTGTGTGCGACGTTTCAGACCCTAGCATGGTGAAAAGAGAATTTGTTGAACGCACAGGCTTTATCATATTCGCCACCCATAAGCCGAAAACACTATTGGTGACCGACGTTCGACCGTTTTCAGCGCACTTCTAACTTTCGTCACAAAGTGTCACTCTAGACTCTATACTGGCAGCTTTGCCGGAAAAAAGTGCACAAACCTGCAACGGTTTCAAAATGCCCCACCGATTCTTTTCCTTACCGACAGACGCACAAGGAAACAATGACACGTGGATGACACGAACGTACGGACAGACGCACGCACGGACGTACACAACGACATACGGAGGCACTGTGCAGGGAGAGACGAGTCTAGTTGCTTTTGGGAAACACAAAAGAACACACGACGAAATAAGCTCTGTAAAGCTTATTCTTAAATGTACGTTTCTTTTGCTAAGATTCGGGCATTCTTTTCTTCTCTTCACAAGTCGTCCTACTCCTGTATTACCTTTGTTGCCATTCTTCACATATGGGGACTAAGGCAACGGCCTCTGTACAGTAGCAGAGTCGACTCTAACGCCTGCATTGGGCTTTTAAAATAGAGTCTGCTACTCTGCAGGGACTGACTGATCAATGCAGATACGGTCGTTTCATTACAGTTTTTGCAGTTGGAAGAAAAACACGCAGGGGATACAGCCAAAGTTCGATTTCAGAACGGCTAATTACAGTATGTCGCGTCGCGTCGTAGTAGATAGTCGTTTCTACAATTCCGTGTACCATATATGTGCAGAATTTCGTTTTCCATTGTTCCAACAGCGTTGCTTAGTCGGGCACGTGCAACGGCTCGCGAGGTATGAATTCGATCAGTAGCACCTGAAATCATTTCCGGGTCACCCCACCTCTGCAGGACGAGCGACAGGCGGACGGACACACTGACCCTAACAAGGAGCCGATATGGCCGTATAATTTATACCGTCCAAAAATGTAAACGTTTGAAAAGCGAAGGCAAACTATTGCTGAAGGTGGGAGGGGCCGGGCGACGGTTTAAAACCCGCCTGGTGGGCGTACCTGTAACTGGGGGTTACCCACTCAACAATGTTTTCAACACTCACGCAACCCTAACCCCCCAAAATTATCCCAAGGGGTTTTCACGATGCCAAAAACGATAAAAGTGAGTAAATGTTGGTGTCTTTCAGTGCTTTTCAGTGTACGTGACCATAAAACAGCTAAATAACACTATTTCGAGGCTGTTTATACCAATTTTTAATCAAAAAAGTACCAGTAAAACTCAGAGAATGGCCAGCTACCCCCACTTTTTGCCCTGGACAGCCCCCCCGCCAGAATTCGGCCATTTACGGCCCCCCCCCCCCCCAACTCTCCCAGACCCGGTTACAGGTCCCGCCACCGTCATCAGTTATAGGCGGGGAGAGTATTCCGCAGTTACAGGCGTGTGTGACACGCACACACGCACGCACGAACACGGGCAAGACGACGATAATCATACGTATTCTCTCATGTTGCTGGAATCCATGCGACGTCGCTTGAGGCGCCAGTGCATACCCAGCTAAAGCGACGGCGGTCAGTGAGTGTGCATTCTTCGTGCGGACAGCTTTTCGGGGGCAGGCAAAGCATAAAAAACGTAAGGAGGGGGGGGGGAGATCACATTCTGACGTTTTGAACACAAAAGGCGCCGCCGGCAAAATAGACTTTTGGAACTAGATTTTGACAACTTTAGAAATTAGGTTTTCTACTCGCAGGCAAAATCTATGCAGTCTCAAAAAAATTTCGAGGGGGCACTTCAGGGGGGGGGGAGGGGTCAAGTGCTAATCTCCCTGGCCAAAGATCAGATCCGCCCCTCTACAGCAGAAAGCGACGCGCACCTTGTGATATAAATGCAGATTCTCCCAGTCGAGCGTTTTCTCCAGCGCCACCACTGTCTGCAAGCACACCCATTCATTCATGCACTGCATTGAAGATGATACTCGCAGCCTGGGAATATGGGTGCGCTTGTCATTACACTTATAGCTGACAGGAATGCTAAGACCTCACGATCAGAGGTCAGTCATTTTAGGGGAAACGATTTGTGGGCCGTTTCACAAGTATTTTCGATCGACGCACACAAATCTAACTGAAGTCCACGATTTGTCCCCCCCCCCAAACACTCCCAGCCAGGATGTCACCAGCTAAATGAATTCCACACTCACACCCATATGAAATGCCCAGGGTCCACAGCAAGTCGGCCATAAATGGGCATGCGCAACAGTGCAGATTAAAAGATGTTTCTATTGGAATACAAATAAGGTACAATGTAGGTCGTTTTCCAGTTGTAATCGCACACGCATGGCAATCGACGATGTTCTTCATCAAAATTGCCCGGCCGCGTTTGCCAGATTTTGTGGTCACATAATTATACTGTGTGTGGTTCTTCTGGTCTGGGTACATAGTGTAAACGCACAGCAACTCGGGCACGGTATTTCCCACCCGTTTGCTGAGACAGACGACGGGCCAGAGACTGCAGCCCATGGTGCAGCAGCAAAAGAGACAGCCGCAGAACAGCCAGCTAAACAAACAGCAGTCCCAGGTTTGAGTGACGGTCCACAAACACAAACAAGTGTGCGTGCGTGCGTGCGTGCGAGCAGAGGCACGCACGTACCGGAAGTTGACGGCCATGGTCTTATTGAGGACGGCGTTCACCCTGTGCATGGTCTCTTTAAACTCCTCAGGCGCCAGCCTGCCGTTGAGGGAACCGGGAAAATTGGAGCAGAAGCGACTGTTCAAGCCGAACCTGCAAAACACTGACAGTAGCCGGTTGGGGCGGTGACCAATCGATAAAAAAAAAACTAAAAATGAAAAGAATAAATAAAACCATAACACCACTGACACTGTGAGATTTCCCACGCCCCGAATGAGCACCGGCTCCTTGGGAGCCTTGGCGGGTTCCCTATAGGCTCCAGAGACGCTTCTGTGCACCACCAGCGCCGTTTCCGTCTCATCCGTTTCGATTCTGTCGAACTCCTCCGCATTTTGCGCCATCTTCACCGCTTCCCCACAGAAAAAAAGATAGCAGGAAATAACGCCAAAATTTTACAAGCTGCGCATTTTCGACCACAAATTGGAGGACAAAGAAATCACAAGACAAGGAAAAGGGGCGACTTCTTTCACGCGGTGCTTCGCGAAAATATGGGAAACCTAGGGAAAAACCGATCCATGTTCACCATGTTCACCATGTTCACCATGTTCACCAAGCCTTCGTTATTTCGGTGCGACACTTTTTCTCATGTCTCTCCGTCAAAGGCTTTTAGAAACAATATTAATTTTGTTTATTTGAAATGTTTGCGTCTGTTCTTTCATTCATAGCACTTCCATGTTAATAAGTTTTTATTATTTATCTTGTTTTTATTGTTTTAATTTTTGCGTTTCAGGTCTGCTTTTACTGAACTGCTTATTATTCCAGCTTGATGTCGTGTTGTCGTCTGTTGTACGTTGTGGCGCAGCAGTTGTGTATAGTAAACAGAGTCGCAACAAACCATTTCACAAGACTCACAAAAAAAGTCACGAGCGAGCGAAAGTCAACCAGAACGACTAGCGCAACAGCAACAGCCAACAGACCCGCCCACCCCCATCTAGTGCGCGCATCTCACAGCAAATTATGCAAACCCGCATCGAAATGACAAGTTGACACAGAGATCCTATTTGTTACGATCCCATCCCTGCTCTATTTACGCAGCTCCCGCAGATCGCATCACTTTCGCCTAAAGAAAAACCCCAAAGTTGGCGCGGATTTTTTCGCAGTGCGACAGCTCCACTTTGCCGCTGACTGCGGACGAGTCGAGCAGCCGACTCATGAAGTAGGGATAGCGCGCGACCACGCAGCTGTAACGACAGTGCAGCACCATGTCGCGCGTTTGGGACGTAGAGTGGCGCTTCTCGGGGGGAATATAGAAGCGCTCGCGGTGCACCACCACGAGATCTTCTGGCGGAAGCGTTGTCGCTGGCAACTCAATCTGAACTATCGTGGTATCAAGCACACATTTTGGTTCACAATTTCTACATTCTGGACATATACCCATCCCTCATCCACTTTTGGCTCCGCTCCACCTTGATCGGCCATTTACCCCCCCCCCCTTTACTCGGGCCATCAACCCCCCCCCCCCAGTCCAGCCATTTACCCCCACCCCCCAGGGCCTGACGACTGGGATGAGTAGCAGTAGTCAGAGTATCAGCACCTTGCAAGCCACGCACTCCTTGTGCTTGTGGCCCAGTTGACGCCATTCGGCAAGGAGGTAGAAGCGAAACTTCTCTCCGTTGTGAAACGGTTCCGAGAACACCATCGGCTGAGGAGAGCGGATTCGCTCGAGCTGCTCTCGGGTCGGCAAGTCTAGCGAACCAGCTTTTGGTAGTGGAACCTACAAACGTACGTGACGAGGCAGCGGTGCAGTCCATAAGACAAAACAAATTTAACAGTGCCGCCATTACGGTGTTGGTCAGTGCCGGGTGAGGAATGCAGCGCAGTACGGCAGTCGTCTTTGTGTTGTTCGCGCCTCCATGCCGACGTTGCTGACCCTTCTCACCCGCCGCGCGTTGCGTGGCCACACGGAAGTGGCCGTGTCGACCGTCCTCGTGCCAGCGGTCCACTGTCGACGTCAAGTACGTCTCAAGACGGCGGTTGACGTGCGCAACCACGAGCGCGTGCGCGCAGACGAATTTGTTGGCGGGCAGGTGACGGCAGCGCGCGCATTCCAACGCGAACGCCTCCTTTTCGACGACGCGCACCGTGACGCGGTGCTCGCCGTCCAGCACGTGCCAGATGGGCGTGTCCGAGTTGGGATGCTCGAGGACGCTCGTGATGTCATCCTCGTACACCTGCGCCCACTCCGATGCTTGATCCAGCACCTCGGCGAAAACAGCGTCGTTCATCACACCTATGTGTTGTGCATGCCCTCGGTCACCCGATAACCCACCCCCCCCGGTTTAGAGATATGCGAGACGGAGAGACAAGAGAGAAAAATATCGCACCGAAATAACGAAGGCTTGGTGAACATGGTGAACATGGTGAACATGGTGAACATGGATCGGTTTTTCCCGAAACCTAAGCTCAGTGAACCAGTGAACCAGTGAACCAGTGAACCGAGAGAAACACACCATAATATTTTAAATGCGTTGACGCTCAGTGCTTAAATGTAAAATACTAACAACGCGATCACACACAATAGGCTTAGGCTAATAGGCATAGACTCAGGATTTAGGTTCGGGTTCGTGCGAGCGTGCCCGTGTGCGCGTGCCTGTGCGCGTGCACGTGCGTGCTTGAGGATTGCCTTATGCTTAGGCTTTTGCTTAGGCTTAGGCTTCAGGCTTGTGCAAGCGCGTACATGTCCACATGTCTGCGTGCCCGCGCATGCGTGCGCGCCTGAACGCGTGCACGTGCGTGCGCGCTTGTGCGGTTGTGCGAGCGTGCGCGCGTGTGAGCGTGCGGGCGTGGGTGTCCTTGTGTATCTGTGCGGTGCGTGCCTGCGCGCGTGCGTGCATGTGCTTGTGTGCGTGCCGCGCGTGCGTGCGTGCGTGCAAGGGTGCGTGCGTGCCTGCAGAGAGCACGTGCGTGCACGCCCATGCGCGCGTGCATGTTAGGTGTGCAGGCATGTGGACATGCGCGCGCTCGCACAAGCCTGAAGCCTACGCAAAAGCCTAAGCTTAAGCTTAAGCGTAAGCCTAAGAAATAAAATAAAATACAACTATAGGATTACTTAGATTAACCTATTGTAAAAATTGTGGCGTGTGACGCGTTGTTTTAGTATTTAACGGTTGAGCAACAAGAGTCAACGCATTTAAAATATTATGGTGTGTTTCTCTCGGTTCACTGGTTCACTAGTTCACTGAGCTTAGGTTTCCCGAAAATATTGAGTGCGACAGAAATGCCTACGGAAAACTCTTTCGGTGTGACAAAGCACGTAAAACTCTTTTCAAGTGCACCATCTCAGGCGAACCCAAGGCAGACCCTCCTTAGGGGAACCAATAGAGGGATGCACACCCGAGAAAAAATCTGTCTACTTGGATGAAGTCAGAAGATGGCGAGGTTGCCAGAGCCAGCCCACGCCTGAGCCTGAGCAAAGACTAAGGCTTGCTTGCCATCCGTGCGTTTCTAACCAACGACCGTAACCGTCGGGTTTTTGAGCAGCAATGGGCGCTGACGGTCCTCATACATCGTGCCACGCAGCCTCACATTTAAGAGTAACATCTTGGTGCAGATCTCTCCCATGGTCCCACCAGCCCTCCCCCAAAGAGGGTCTGCCTGGTGGGGTGCACCTGAAAAGGAAACCATTGCTGAAACTGTGTGCGGTGAACAAGTGTAATGTTCAGCGCATCAAAATGGAGTGTTGAGTGAGTGATTGTCGTTGTCGGGTGAATTGTTGCGAATGTGCAACAAAAGTAACAGTGAACAAAATGTAGCAGTAATCATTGAGAGCATGCAAAGTGGACTTCCCATCTTGCACTTGCACCTACATTTTTTTGCTTGCCTCTACAGGGTGCCAAACATACCTAGGAGTCATGTCTAGATTACCAGACCCAGTTTCGTCAATCGTGATCAATGACGCCAAAATATGGGCGTGTAGCTATATTGTGCTTTGCATTGGCTTACCGTCTCAACAAATTTCGACTAATCAATTCAGGAAAGCTCGCTAAGCCGCATCCACCTTATTCTTCTCTTCATTCTCGTTGGGGCGCTTTATCCCGACTCTCAATCATGCTCACGTTTCTTCGCACTGCATCATTCCAATTTTTTTACAATATTTTGGTGCCCTGTGCTTCACGTCCAAGAGTATGCCCCCCCCCCCGCAAGAGGGTCTATTATTCCGACTCTACTCAGCTGACCGTTAACGGAAAGTACTTTATCGTCATAATGCGTAATTTCTAGCATAGTACGCAATTCGCTTGTGTGTCAAAAGCACTGGGGAGCGCATGAAGCGGGATCAGTAGTGGGAGTGATCCTGATCTGCAAGGCAGGCTTGATTAATGCTGGAGGGTGTGAATTTGTGTACTTTATGGAGAGATTACTAGGACCGAAGGTGAGACCCGGGCGATTGGAGACCTGACCTGCATTGATCTCGCGACCGAGTTGCACCTATCGCATGGCAAGTGTGGTGCCTAGTACCTACACACAGAACTGATAAGACATGGCTCACAGGCGTAGACGGACAAATGTGCATCCGCGCAGGGCACAGATAGGACAATTTTCACGACTCTCTTTGTGTAGCCTCGCCCACTACTACAGGTTTCGCAACAATGGGCGTGTGCAACAGGCGCGAAGCGTTTAGAAGTGCTGCTGTGGTGAGTGCGAGCCATTGAATAGTGACTCTCTCAATCAAGCGCTGTTTGTTGCTGGATTCCTGTTTGCTATAGTAGATGCTAATCTATTCTGCAACAATGTCCTGCCTGCCTCGGTTAGTTTCCCCTTCGCTGTGCTGTAGTTATGTGGAATGCACCTTGTCTATCATGTCTCTTTTCGCCGTCCAAACATTAGAGGCGGCGCAGTTATATCGTCGGCAGACGTGTTTTTTCTTGTTGTGTCAGTCTCAGTCGTCAAGTTCCTTGTCAGCGCGGGTTGGGTTTCCCTTCCTGCCCATACAGGTATGTAGCTAAAACCGACTTTGTGTATAAAGTAGAATTGCGCGAGCGTACACGTTTGCTTGTCATGCGTGAGTCCTTTTTTTCTCTCTCGTTTGAAGCTGTCTGCAAGGAACTGAGACTGTTGTAACAATCAATCCGAGCTGGACTCTCTTGATCGATTCTTTTGCTGAGAGCCTTGGCCCTTGGTTGCTTTTTGCCGTACCACATCCAACGAAATATAAGTGTCGCGTGTGTTACATTCCTACCTAAATGGCATATCATTTACCTCATCTACAGATGTGTTGCATGTGGACATTGCAGGTGCCTTGTATATCCCCGTTTGTTTTGCACAATGCTGTCGGAAAATCCCGCGCCAAAAACGTACCCCTTAATGTTGCCAAATCATGTTGCCAACCCGGCCGCGTATACCGGCCCTCAGCATTTTCAAATGCACCATGAATAGTGCTCTTCTATAAATAGCACCTTGTACTCTGAGAACCTCTCTGCTTGCCTGAGCGCCTCTCATTGAGCTGCTCACTCGTGTTGTTATTCACCTAAAGCACGGGAGAAAATCGATTGTTGTTGTTGTTGTTGCTAAGAGTTTTTGACGGCCTTTCTTTCTGCAACTGTTGCAAGTTTTCCTTTCGCATTTACAAGACGTTCTGCACAGCAGATAGGCTCGAGTTCAAGATGCACTTGCTCATGATTGAGGTGAATTTCCAGGCGACGTGCGGAAATCCTAATTAGGGCAAGCTCATTTCGCACGGTTTTCTGCCGTCATTTTCTGGGGGCGCACTCTTTGCTGCTGCTTCTGATGGCCGCCGCAGTAGCTGGACCGGAGCGACCCCAACTTCCTTTCGGCACTTGACCGCGCTGGTCAACTGTCAGACAAGACATACAGTAGTGTGTTGGATCTCCGTTTCTGTGAACCCCCAGCCAAGCGCATTGCCCACATGCACATCCCGACCCGTCCGGCCATGCGCATGTGATACGGTAGTTGTTGTCGCTTGGTGTGCAAATGTGCTGTTGTCTGTCTGATTGACACAATTTAGACGTTGCACCTATTCGAATCGATTCTGCAGCTGTACATAATGTCTGTTGAGCAATAGCACGCCCACACCCACACTTCTAAGTGTGATTGCGAGCCCGCCCGTGTGACGTGCGCTCGTGCGTGCGCTCCAAAAACAATGGCTCACAACATCTCACTAATCATTTGCCTGTCTAGGCGCTGGAAATTGGGGAAGAGAGCGGTCAATGCGGGTCTCGTGATATACGATCATTCTCGAGTACCTACAATTGTACTGATTTGAGAACGTACAATGTATATACATAGAGGCCCATGGCCTTCGGAATTATGTCTGTGTTTTTTGCGAAATGTTCACGTGAGGTCTGTGACCCAATTTGTTTAGATCTCGACTTTATCATTTTATTTTGGCGGGTATCTTTTTGAAATTAATTTGAATTACTTTATTCTCTACTTGCTTTCTCTGCTTGTCCTCATTAGCATAACTATTTCTTTTGATGCAAAATCCTACTACACGTCAAGTGCCAGTTGCCAAATTGTAAAAAAAAAATCTGGTGTGCTGTGTGCACTCACCCTACAATATGTACAGTGCACATTATGCTACCGGGCCAACAAGACCAACTCAATTATTCCCGCATAACAAGAAGCTAAAGCTCCGATCAACACTGGGCAATCTGCATTATTTAAGACACCTTTCTCACATCGCATCACCGGGCAGTGAGACTCCTACAATAGACAGGGAAAGTAGGTGTGAGACGAGGCCTCACTTCCTTGCCAACTAAACTTGATTACCCATTAGCTTGGCACTAATTTTAGCTTAGCCTTGTGCTCGTGCCTGCCAGCTTCATCTAACACGCTCGCGCTCTAGCTGTAGATGCGGAATGAACACAAACAGAGGAGGCGAATGCTCATTACTTTTAGATAACAGCGGCATCTCTGTGAAAAACACCACCCGTTCTTGCAGAGGTTCTAGCTATTTTCTAGGCTGGATGACAGCGAAAACTGTTTCTACGCAGTGCATGTTGGTTTATGTGCTAAAGGTACAGTAGAGTTAGTTTGGTGCTGTTTACGTCCATGGTCTATGTTAGCATTGCTGCCAGCAAAAGCGTGAGGAATCCAAAAGGTTGTCTCATCTTGTGACTTCTGTGTGCGTGTGTGTCTGCTTCGGCTCTTAACCGCTACTGCAAGCTGCAGTGTGTGTGTGTGTGTGTGTGTGTGTGTGTGTGTGTGTGTGTGTGTGTGTGTGTGTGTGTGTGTGTGTGTGTGTGTGTGTGTGTGTGTGTGTGTGTGTGTGTGTGTGTGTGTGTGTGTGTGTGTAACTAACCACTAACTAACCAACTAGTCATTGTGCACGGGATAGGGTAACTAACACTTCTAGAACATAATCATAGCTTAACAAGTTCAATAGGTACATTGACACTGGGGAGCTTTTTACGAGGAGAATACAATCGTCGTTTTGTCACGTCGTGCAGTGTAATTAGGCCTCAAAAGTCATATATTTCGCGCTGCCTAGAGTCAGCTCTGTGCTCCGTTCTCTACGCTGCTTTAATTGAGAGCTGGAAAGCTTATACGGTGCAACCATAAGTAGGCCAGCTGCAATATGACAATATTACCAGGTGCGTGCGTGCGTGCTATATGGCAATGACAATCACACTCTACAGGTGTTTCACGGAAGTTCAACAAAGTTGAGCAGATTGCTTTAGAAATTCAGTCACTATATGGCGTTAATATCACTGCGTACATATGTTATGCATCGCACAAGAGATGCATACACCACACGTTCAATCAACGCAGTTTC
Organism: Paralinhomoeus sp. GSCO2_6; assembly: GCA_030248085.1. Taxonomy (NCBI): domain Eukaryota; kingdom Metazoa; phylum Nematoda; class Chromadorea; order Monhysterida; family Linhomoeidae; genus Paralinhomoeus; species Paralinhomoeus sp. GSCO2_6. The sequence continues at coordinate 34,179 of JASAMY010001407.1, read as the reverse complement.
AAGATTCGCCCTGTGAGAAGACATACACGTGCTAACGACACTCAGTTCCATTGTGAGTAAGCTAACCTGCTTTCAAAACCACACAAACAATTTTGATTGTCCGTCGTGTATGGTCGCGTTTCGATAATTGGATGACCAAGAATGTTTGTCCAACACTTGCTCCGCACTAATTGCACAACTCATTTCCTGTAGTGCGCGCTTTGCTTGTCTTTCTTTTCATTGTAACTGTTTGAGCATGTGCGAAGTTTCATTCCATCCCATTTGCTCAAGTTAACGATCAATTGGAGATTCGCCCCTCCCACCGAACTCATTCCGTGTGAGTGCGTTCGTTTCCATTTCCCATTCCCAGCTAGTGCATGTGTGCAGCGTAGTGTACCTACGCGTCAGTGTGTGCGGTGCGTTGTGAGTGAAAATGCAAATTGTAAACCGTACGGATTTCATTTCGCATTGCTCATTCTTCAAATTGGCTTCGTTTTGTTCAAAGCATTCAACGCATGCTGTGGTTGCTTCTGAGTTGCCTAGACTCATGCTATGTACGTATGTAAAGTATACGTCTGGTTGCTGCATATGAGGGCATTTAAAATGCTTGCAGTATCTTCTCGCAGCATCAGAGCATGCACTTCCCAGTGAATTCCTAGTGGGTACTTGATAAGAGCTGTGTAGCCCCGTTTCTGCACCTTTATGCACCATTATGACGTCGTCAACCTTTCAATCTTAAACTTTCCTCCTTCACTTCACTTCATCATCCAAGTCTCCTCACTCTTCCAATCTGATCTTGCGTCAGGGTAGATTAGGATCCTTTCACCTTCTTTTCTCCCACCCCTCACGGGCCCCCTCCGACACATCCATTGCCCTTTCAGCTAATGGCTTGTGTGCTCACGCTGGCGCGAAGAAGAAGCCTCGACGGCAGGGGGGGGGGAGGATGGTACTAGCGCATACATACCTATAGGCGCTAACGCACCCATGCTAGGAGTTGCGGAGGGGAGAGGTGGGAGATGAGGTTGCGATGCGAGGGTGGCTTCTGCGGAAATCGAAAAATGCTCTCGCCCGGCGCGAAAACCGCCTGTCCATCGTGCGATACCGTGCAGATCTGTGGAAAACACGTTGGCGAAGGTGCAATCGCCAGTGGTCAATTCAACAAGCGTGCTGGAATTTGTGAAATTTCACGATCTCCCATAACTCAGGCGGACAACACCAACCGATTTCGTCTGGTCTCGGCAGTTTTGTCGTCGCCAAGAAACTTCAGGCTGGCTGGCTTGTGGTTGCGAATTCTCGACAACAACAAGAATTTTGACCATTCAGACGAGAGTGGAAAGAATCGCGTTTTGCGGAGTTGCTGCCGCAATCGAGTGTCATATCTCCAGTATCGGAATTTGTCTCAAAATCGGAGAAGTTGTTTCGAGTGCGAAGCATGACGTCATCAGCGACGATAGTGCCTCGATCTTCAAGCGGAGCGGCTCATCACCCAAGACTGGTGCGTTCCCGTTCCGTGCGTGCGTGCGTGCGTCCGTCCGTCCGTGCGTGTGTCCGCCCGTCCGTGCGTCCGTCGGTGCGTGCGTGCGTCCGTCCGTCCGTCCGTGCGTCCGTCCGTGCATGCGTCCGTGCGTGCGTCCGTCCGTTAGTGCGTCCGTGCGTCCGTCCGTGCGCCGGTGCGCCCGTCCGTGCGTGCGCCCGTCCGTCCGTCCGACCGCCCGCCCGTCAACCAGTCAGTGCGTGGGCTGGGCGTGTCTGTGTGCCAGTCTTTTCAGTCACCGCTTTCAGCTGTTCACCACTCAATCGCGAACGGTCGCCACTCCAATAAACGTATATTCAACACCCACGCGAAACGAGCGCTCATTCGAAGATGCGCCATCGAGCTTTCGAAGTTCCCCGCCTAAGGCGGCGTCCGGTGGCTCCGCGAAGAAAGTTCTAGACGCTCTGAACCCTTGGAAAGGCGGACGCGGAGAAAACGCGTCGCCCGCCCACGGTGCCGACAATGAAAGCGGCAGACAGCAGGTACAGTAACTGCGCCTAGAGCATACCTGTAACTGAGGGAGGCGGGTTGGGGCCTCCAGTCCCACCATTTACCCCACCCCCCAAGTGCCATTTACCCCTCCCTCCACTATGGCCCAGAGGTGCAAGCAATGCTCTCATTTTGCAGCCCATAATTTCCACCTGATTCAGCAGACACGTCGCTCCTTTCTGTCCTCGCTTCGGCCGCGGTCGAAGAGCGACGGTCGCTGGACGAGTGCGTCGGCGCGATCGCTGGCGCAGCAAAGGCAGCAGCAGCAGGAGCACATCCGACCCAGAATATGGACCGTTCCCGAAGGCTCGAACGAGTCTGCGCGTAATTCGGTGGTAGAGACAGCGGAAGAGGCGGCGGCTGCAGAACTTGGGGTGCGTAGAGCAGAGAGTGAGCTTGTTTGCATGCGTAGTACTGCGTGAACGTGGCAGCGACACCCCCCCCCCCCCGGCGATTGGGAATTCCGCCCGGGGATACTGTAATTCCATATGTGTGTTTATACGGAATGCATGGCCGTCTTTGTAAGGTCAGTAGAATTCGCTCGGCCATACAAGACGTCCCGCGAGAATTGTCGTGCATGCTATGTAGGTAGGTCGAATCGAACCCAAAAACAGCACATCTAAAGCAAACTAAACCACGTGGTTTTGTTGTAGAGCAGTCTACTACATAAACCATCGTCACGACGTAAGCTGAGTGGCGGAGCGAGCGCCCTACAGCTTGCGAACAAAATCAGGAACGCGCTTAGAAACTCATCCAAAGAACGGGACAAGGTCAGTGACGCTACACTTCCTTTTGCCTGTACTGTGATACTACTGTGATTCTTCATCTACAGTTGTGTCCCCTCATCAATGGAGCCCATTCACTGCCCGTCCCGTTTCTACGCTACTTGGTATGCTCAATTCATAGTCCAGCCACAGCACAGTGCAGAATGTAGGAGCCTGAAAATAGGACGTCAAATGATTCATTGAGACGGAACCTCTCAGAGCCATCTCGTCTCCACGAACGCGTCGGGAGAGGCGAAGCAACGGAGCTCTGAATCTGCGACGAGCTCGCGCTATCGCCGCCACGCCAAAAGCGTTAGCCGCTCGACCAGGCTGGCGGTCGAGCATCCCGGTCGGTATTTTGGTGTCCTCTTGCCTAAATTCGACTAGGTTAGTAGATCGTTGCATATGCTGTAGGTGCATTGTATTGTACACCTCAGTGGGAATGGGAAGTACGGTAGCTGTCCTGTTATAGAATCGGCTGCAAATGTTTGACTGTACTCTCATTGCATGCAAATCCCCCCCCCCCAATTTATTGGAAACTACTCCCTCCCCACCTCCAATAAACGTTTGCGCGATCCGCCTATATACACATAGATGTCTCGCCCCTCTATTTAGACTTTAGAGAGACTGTTGAGATCACGACACATGAAGACCTAACGGTCCACCAAAAAGTTCTGCCAAACCCCACACGGCACAAACGTATTTTTTCGCTTTCTACCCACTTGGCCATGTGTTCACACGTCGCAGTTCCCACGGCATTGATTGCCAACATTGGCGAATCACAATGCGTGGGTTCAGCGCATTAGACGGATTCCATTGTAAATGGGGAGCGGAATTCATTTTGTTACCATCTGCTGTTACATGTACGCCGCACCAGCTGTCAACTGGGATGTATCTGTGTCGTGATGTTGCGCTCAGCAGGAGCCATATACCGATGTAACTGTAGCAATGGGTATACCCACCTGACCGAGCAGGCGCGACTGAACGTGCGTGCGTGCGTGCCTGCGTGCGTGCGGCATCTCCTCTTCCGCGTTTTTCTTCAATTACTACCGGACACCGGGTGTTCCCCGCTGCTCTTTGCGTACGTGCGCGTGTGGAGCAACTGTGGGTGCGATGCGAGTCCACGAGTCAGCAAGCCACTTCCCTAGGGGATGACGGCTGGCAGTACTGGGCGCCCCGAGTCACGTGTCTCGCTCGTCTCCTCCTCTCCCTTCCCCTTTCTCACTCGCTCCCATCAGTCAACTAGTGACGGCATAGTAGGGGGAGGGAGTGAGGGGTGATGGTGGTAGGGCTGCCTCGCAATCTCCTCGGCGCCACTGGCTGCGTACGTGTAGGTAATTGCGTTTCTCCCTGCCTCGTGGCCGCCGGCTCGCCTCCTCGCAACGCACCGTCCCCATTGTCGGTGCAATCCGCCGGGCAACCGATTCAAATCCGGTCAGGCGCAACAACCCCTTCTAGTGTTGCGTTGTTGACAGCGGAAAGAAAACAGCACAAAGAAAAACAAGAAAAAGATATAGAAAAGCAACAAAAAAGGATAAAAGCAAGGCAATGCAAGAGACGGTTGAGACGGAAAACGATGCGCTGGGAGAGCTGACCCCGGTCTCCCCGCTGGGTCACTGTTCCTCAAAGTTCGACAGATGGATCCACAACTTCAACTCGCATCTCCATCTCCATAATCAGCATCATCACCATGGTCACCACAATCGCCACCACCACCACCACCATCACAGCGGGAAGAAGAAGATGCGCACCGGTGCTGTCGAGTGTCGAGTAGCAATTCTCTTATTTCGACGCACGAGCACCACAGGCGTGCTAGTGCCAATCTATGGTAAATTCTCAAACAGCGCCCGGGGTACTGTTGAAGAATTCACGGTAGTTAGGTGAACGTAGGCGCCACCTTGGCGGCAGTTCAACAACGCGCCACCTGCTGATTCTATTATGGCTGCGTCCTGTTGATTGCGCCTGCAATTAACGACGCAGAAATAGAATTCAATATGGACGGGATAGGGCCATGGACCGCACACTGTTACAGTACCGTAACTGCTGTTTTGGGTACCGGAATGGGATGACAATTGAGCCACTGCAAACGAATTTACATCACAGCTTCTAATAGATGCATCATTGCAGTTGCAGTTGCAATTTGATTACACGTAGTCGCTAACTCGTGGCGGGTTTGGCATTGGCACTGATTACCGAATCAGATTGGCCCGCCCTGGGCTCCACGGTCTAAACGATCTGGGTTTATCACCCAGTATGTACAATACAGAATCACAAACTGAATTGTGTACACTATACAACGTGGACGTATACGCACTACCTACCTATGTACTGTACATGCATGTCATTGTAATTTTAGTGTAGAGTGTACGTACATTACGTCGTGCTTACTGTAGGTAAACTGGTCATGCGCTTGTTGTAATACGGATCACAGTAATACAATGGGTATCCAGTCCAGTGTGATCCCCTTTCTTGATCAACGTAGGAATTGTATCACATCACATCCTTTCAGCTTTCTTTAGCAAAATTTTCTCGTACGTTTCAGCGAGTCACTCGGCGGCGTTCACGTCGGCGGATGTCTTTGACAGCCAGGACATCTCCATGCGCCACAAGTACCACTACGGCGGCTCTGGCCGCTCCGTCACCAGAGCGAGGTGCGCCAGCGAAAACGGAGACAGAAAAGGTTGCGAAAGACCAAGCTGCACTAACTCCATGCTGTTGGTCAGAGCTCCCTGGGACGAGGTACAATGTACGTGTGTGTGTGTGTGTGTGTGTGTGTGTGTGTGTGTGTGTGTGTGTGTGTGTGTGTGTGTGTGCGTGCGTGCGTGCGTGCGTGCGCGCGCGCGCGCGTCCGCGCGCGTGCGTACGTGCGACACGTCTAGTCTAGAAAGGGTTTCGTGCAACACTGTTGTTTGTTTGACTCCGAATAGCAAGTCTAGCAAAGCTATGAATAACCACACAGGAGCCTACGCATTAGATGGAGAGAACCCGAACTGCCTAATAGCCTGGAGAAGCAGCCTCATGTGTCAACCCCTAGGGAAAGCTTTCAAAGCATCAACTGTCACACAGCACTTTGCCAACAATGTTTGCCAGCAGACAGCAGCGGTTTGAAAGCTTATCAGCAGCTGCCAGACGGGCAAAAGCTCCTGCAAACAACGTCAGCTAATTCAGCAGCGTTTCTCAAGTAAAAGTTGCTGGCGCTAACAAGGTTAGCCGCCGCGCCCGCGCCAAAGCACCGTTAGCCAAATAGACGCTTCCAGCTTGTCAGCTTATTCTCGGCTGCTCTCCAAGGAAAGCTGAATTGAATTTCGCGCGTGACACTCGATGTCGTCACCTAGAAGGGAATCGATTTTTTTCCGGCCTCATGTCCGATCCACAACTTCCCGCCGGGGCCCCCGCTCTTTGGTCCTTTGCTGCCGATGCGTCGTTAAATATGTATGTTCAGGCGTAAGCGCGACACGCATTCGTTATACGAGTGCGTCGTGTTTGTCCGTATGTGCGTGTGGAAAAGAGAGCGAGCGGCGTATAGCCCTACTAGAGTTTCACGAGTGGGCATCCGAGGCACCACAAGCGCCTAGTTAGCGCGGCAGCGCGTTTGTCGCCCCTGCTCGTTCGCACCATAGCTCGAAGCTCCGATTAAAGCTGACCGCGCACCACCCCCCCCCCGCCCCCCCCCCCCCCCTAGGGCCGGTAGTAGAGGGCGAGGCGTCCAATCAGTAGGACCAGGCATCGGCGCCGAGCAGGCAACCCGCGATTTCAATTGCAGACAAGTGTGAGTCACGCTCGCCGCGAGGAAATTAAGCCGAAAGAAGAAGCGAACAAACACAGAGGAATAAAACGACCGAAGAAAAAGGCATGAGAAACGCCCTCAGCCGCAGACGGAGGTCGGCGGCCAACGCGCAAGAGGCGGCGGCGATCGCGGCAGCTGCGGCGGCGTCGTCCCAAGCTCAGCCAGCAGGCGGCGCCAAAGGCCAACTACCGACCATCCACTCGAGGGGAGGAGGCTCACCACTTGAGAAGTTTTAGTTTTGAAGAAGAGCATTTCGTTTTGTGGCAAGCAGTTAACGGAATCATGGGCCATGTGGTATGTCTTGTCTCTTAACTCAAGTTCTTGTTTCCCTGAGGCATCTCGACACTTTTTAACCATTTATAGGTACCTAGCAGCTGCATTTGATCATTCTATGAATTAAATATTTATTAAAAAAAAATCGATATTCAGTTCGTTTCAAATTTTCAAATTTAATTTGTTAGTACAGTTCAATTCTTAAATCTGCGAATCGAGACCATGGAGACCTCTTCCCTCCAAGAACGTCACTGGAATTCTGCGAAGTACCCAACCCTGCGTACTACTACCGTCCGTCGTCCCAGATCGGTCGGAGTTCCGATCAGCTGAATCAGAACTCTTCGCACCAAGCCAGAGCTTCGTCAGGGCTCTCGCAGCTGATTAGCGAGATCAAGGGCTCCGGCCTTAGTCAGGCCATTCTGAGGGGTCGACGTCGCAGCGCCGGCACGCCCGGCCTTCTCGGACTGCCGTCAAAGGCAACGGCCACCGCAGGCCACCGGTCGCACAGCCACGGCCCGCGGGCACAGCACGGCAGGCCGGACGCGATTTGGGATTCCGTCATTATGTTTCGTAGCCAGTAAATCTTGCCGAGGTTGTGAGATAAATAACCAGCCAGAAAAATTGTTTACTTCAACCGGCGCTCTTAACCTAATTTTTGTAAAATCTGCGTACTGCCAACAAATAGGCCGCAAAACGCGCCCAGCAGCAGCTCGCCAATCGACACGGCACGACGCTGTTCTCTGGGCTGCAATTTGAACCAGTTGGCCCACTACTCAACGGGCAGCAGTCCGAGTCACCAATTATACGCCTCCTCGGAAGTGTTGCACGAAAACCCTCTGGACTGTTTGAAACGTGAGTGTCGTTAGGGTGAACATTTTTATGCAACTTTTAGAGCACCGAATCCGCGCCCGTGGAGGTCGGCCGCATCTTCTTCGGTAAAGTCTGCGAAACTAAGAAATATACAAAAAAAAACTTGTATAGCTGCCTACGACGTGCATTGCTTGGCTGTTTAGAAAACGACGAGCAAGTGTACCCGCAGTTTATGAAGGCCCACCGATGCTACGACATCATTCCCACCAGCAACAAGCTGATCGTTTTCGACTCAGAACTTCCAGTGAGCTCAACTTCAGTATGACGCTATCTCATTCTATTTTCTTTTTTTTTACAACGCAACTACGTAAAACGTCACCCCGCGAGCAGAAAACGGCACCAAAATCGCATCATCACCTCCATAAACATGCATGTAAAGAGTTTCCACGGTATCTCTTCAGGTCCGCAAAGCGTTCTACGCCATGGTCTACAACGGGCTGCGTGCCGCACCGCTGTGGGACAGCAAGACCAACGAGTTCGTTGGAATGCTGACAATCACCGATTTCATACAAGTGCTCATTTCGAGTTATGCACACCTCAAGGACGACGCTGCAAGACGGGAATTGGAGAACGAGAAGATCTCAGCTTGGAGAGGTGTGAACACAAAGCAACATTTTGAGAGTCTTTTTTTTGGCACAACGGAATAATAAATGACAAAGTGCATACCGGTAAAATTGCAAGTGCGTGAACAATATTCACTTTCAGAAAAAATGCATGGCGACGCGCACGCCAGAAAAATGGTCAGCATCGATCCTGCAGAGTCGTAAGTTACCGTACATCATCTTTGTGCGTGCGTGCGTGCGTGCGATATTTTGTCGTTAACTTTTCGTCGTTTGAATTTGTCAACTTCCTTTCATTGCAGCCTCTACACAGCGGTTGAGAAGCTGTGCCGATTCCGGGTCCACCGATTACCGATTTTGGATCGCTCTACCGGCAATATCGCCTACATTCTCACGCACAAGCGCCTCATCAAATTCCTCTGCTTTTACGTCAGTGTACCCAGCTTCAAGCGTCACACCAGGAGTGTCTCGTTCTACAGATAAAACCGGTACAGATAAACGACCTGCCCCAAGCAGCCTTCATGCTAAAGACGCCTCAAGAGTTGGGAATTGGAACGTTCGAGAATGTGACTACAGTGGGTACCTCATTTGAATTTTGAATAGAAGTGTGGACTCAGTATTGAAAAATCGACACCGACGCAAACGAACATTCCTCAAATTTTATTTCTATTTAAACTTTTGATACTGTATGTACCGGTCCGGTATGTACATTGTAACAGTCGTAGTTTAGACGTTAGAGGCAAATTTGCATGTGGGTGCATAATTGCAAAGAAAAGTAGACTTTTGCCCGCAGGTCCGCTCCTCCACTCCCCTGATCGACGTGCTGCGGCTGTTCGTCTCGAGGCAGATCTCGGCCGTGCCCGTGGTGGACGCCGACGGCCGCGTGGTCAACCTCTACGCGCGCTTCGACGTCATCAGTCTGGCCATGGACGAGGCCTACAACAATCTCGACGTCACCGTCGCAGAGGCAATCGAGCACAGGGGCGAGGTGAACCATTTCCTTTGGAGGTATTTTGGTGCGTGTACAGCTGCTAAATTTATGAGCGCTTAGCCAAACGTGTCCAATGTGATGCAGTTACACGGTTGAACTGCATGTTGCCAGCAAATGGGTGTTTTCTTTCGTTTTTTTCCAGTCAATGTCCTCCTGCTTTTTGACTGCTTTCCCCAAAAGAAAGACAAATAGTTTGCGTCAGTTAGGAAGAGTGAGAATTGTAGGAGTGGGGCTAATATATGGCCCAACACGATTACGACTGCGACTATGTTCTTTCACCATTTTCTTTCCTTCCAAATTTCTCCCATCTTTCCAGGTCTTTGAGAGCGTGCGCAGCTGCCTGGTGACGGACAGCCTTCGAGCGGTCGTGAACACGATAGTTCGAGCTGCGGTCCATCGAGTCGTCATCGTGGACTCTGAAGGCAAATTGCGGGGGGTCGTTTCGCTGTCGGACCTGCTCAAAGCTCTTGTTTTGAACCCGCCCAAGGAGCAGCTGCTGGCTGCGGAATGAGCTGGTTGAACGGATCAACGGAGAAAAGGTTCAAAGAAAGTTCTTGCTTGAGCAGAGTTTTATTGATAGAGAGCCGGTAAATCAAGCCTGTGATCGCCATGACAATTCGAATGTCAAGCGGGCATACCAGCAGCGCATGTAGCGTAGGAATGTACATGGCTAAATTACGGTTTGAAATCTTGTGTAGTATGCACGGCGCACGCTGTATACTGTATACTACAATTCTAGCTATAAGCGTACATGTACATTGTATTTGATGTTGTTGTATACGACGGATGATATGGACGTTTATTTATTCCGCACCTACTGTATATGTACAATCGTTCGATTCATGCTTGCCTCGATCACAGGTGATCACGGTCTCTGCTTCGCGTAAGCTTGTTGTATGCGGACAGGTGTATTGTACGCAGAAGATGAATATCACGTAAGCAAAGGACCAGTGAAAACGTTTCTTTCTAGACCTCATGCGGGTTCCTCCGCACTGCCTACGAACTGGCTTGCGTTCTGCATGGCTGAAATTGGACGTAGAACTTGTTAAGAGAGGTTTTAAGTTGGATCGATTTTTGAATTACCTATGTAATTTTAATTAAATTACCTATGTAATTTTAATTAAGGAAAATTTTGCAGGTGGCTGCAAAAAAAGGAGAATATGTGACGCTCCTTTAGGCCCAGTTTGAAAAAACGCGGTATTAAAAGTAGCCACTTCATCAGATGATCAACTTCAGTTTGGACAAACCATGTATAATCGAACCAAGCGCAGCAACACGTCACATATTCGGCGTTTGTTGTGCTCACTTGGATCACTGGAAAGGCAGTCCAGGCTGCATGAGGACCGAGGCCTTCCATTCCTTGGACTCAGAGACGAGAGCGGGTCTTGTCCTTGACTGGACGTCTACAGATGGCAGTTCCGTCCGTCCATAGGCACAGGCTAACAGAAGCGGAACAAAGATGAACGAGAATCGAAGATTGAATGTAGGGTATACAATGTACTTGGTACTCAAGATCGTGAATTGATGGTGCATATCACTTACTGTAAGGGCAAGCCACATATTATAAATTTTGAGATGGGCAGGGTAGCGAAATTATTTATGCAGAATCTTTGGCTGTGTGCCCTGTCCATCCATACGATGCCTAATGAATGATGCGCATCGTCAGAGAGATGAAAGAGTTTGTGAGGGTGGATTGATAGTGGTAGTGTTGTGGCTGTGTGCGATGGCTCGCACAACAAACGCCGAATATGTGACGTGTTGCTGCGCTTGGTTCGATTATACATGGTTTGTCCAAACTGAAGTTGATCATCTGATGAAGTGGCTACTTTTAATACCGCGTTTTTTCAAACTGGGCCTAAAGAAGCGTCACATATTCTCCTTTTTTTGCAGCCACCTGCAAAATTTGCCTTAATACAGTGTTTTTTCGTAAAAGAAAGATTAATCGAAAACTCACGCACGCACAAACATACAAACCCACAGCAGCAGACCAGAACGGACGCATGCTCAGTGTTGCACCATCAAGCTTATGAAAAGCGTGTACCACTGTACACATTGTGCGTGCGTGCGTGCGTGCGTGCGTGCGTGCGTGCGTGCGTGCGTGCGTGCGTGCGTGCGTGCGTGCGTGCGTGCGTGCGTGCGTGCGTGCGTGCGTGCGTGCGTGCGTGCGTGCGTACGTGCGTGCGCGCGCGTGCGTGCGGGTGTGCAGATGTGTCATTTTCATGTATCAGGGGCTGTAGCGAGCATTCGTCCATAAATATTTTTCCCAGCTCAAAAAATTGCCAAAATTCTGGTAAAAGAACCTAGAAAAGAGACAAAAAATGTGGAATGGACTGGAGACACTGCAGTAAAGCAACGCTGATGGGTTTCCCAAGGGGACACGTGCAAAGGCACAGGCAGGCGTTACTGGGATTCGAACCAGCGACCTCTTGATTTAGGGAACATGGTAAAAAGAAGAATGTGCCCAGTAAACCATAGCTGGCATGTAGCAAGAGTCCCTCCGGCGATTTCATTTTTTGATGTGGAGCATAGATGCCTGCGAGGTTTCCGTCCAATTGATGCAGGCGCGAGTGGGCGACGAACCAAGAAGCTTGTTATGTAAAGTGGGTCCTGCCATCTCCAAAAACTTCTCGGTAATGCACAAACGTATGGAAGCGTGTTATGACTTAATCGATTCCCCCTTTGAATGCGCTTCTTTTGAGCTATCACGCGCCAGAATTCGTTCAGGAAATAAAAAATAATGCACGATCATAGATCCAAATTTTGCCCAAAATGGGGGTGCGCCAAGAGGGTCGAGCTGCGAAACATGGAAATCGGAGCGCTCCCATTCTCGAAAGTGACCTATTCCAGGTCCAGACGAGTAACTTTCATCATTACAGCACAGCTCTGCGACGAACGGTTGAAGCGTCTATAGCTAACAAACTTTTGGAACAAAACACCTAAAAAATGGCCTTTCGAAGAGGGCTGACAGAGACACGGGCATCGGAGCGCTCCCATTTGTCGAAAGTAACCTATTCCAAGTCTGGACGATTAACTTTTGTCATTACAGCACAGCGGTGTCACGAACGGTTGAAGCGCCTATAGGTGACAAACTTTTTTTGGTCGGATTTGCCGAAATTTTGGTTGCCAATATCTCATTATGTGGTGAGAATTTCAAATATCATGCAAGCGCCCCAGACATTCTTTGTAAAGCTGTTCACGAAAATCAAAAAACATTTGGGGGTTTACTCGGCTTTTTTTCGACTTTTACTCTTGTCGGATTTTGGCCAAAAATAAACGACTATGTCCCAAAAAATGACCAAATTGGCCATACCTCTAGATCCGTAGCACCTAGACGAATTTACCTTGGGGCACAAAATTGCGATTATATACCACGTGTTCACGCCAAGTTTCGTCAAAATCGACAGCAGCGTTCCAGAGCGGCGACCCAAAAAGTGTGTGCAGAACAGGAAAAAAAAAACACCACTTTTTCGGAACATTTTCGGACATTTCGTCTTATTGTGCTCGAGTACCGAAATGCGGATTGCTTATTCGATTCCGGTCTAGAAGGCGGTTCTTTTGAGTTATCATTCGTCACAATCGGTTCAGGCAATCAAGAGTTATGAGCGGTTGAAAATTCAAAGAACCGCATTGAGGAAGTTGTCACATATTAGGGTTGTACGCTGACGCGTACACCCTGATTGAATTGATATGGTTTCGATTTCTGAATACCTCGGGAACATTTTAGTTTGTTGTGGTTAGTAGTGGTTTGCGTGCTTTTCTGCATCAGTCCGTCAGTCTGTTGAATTGAAGCTGGATAAACTTAACTTACTGCGTACATAGGTTACACAGTACATATTGAATGTGGCTGAGCTGGCCATCGATCGTTTCGGCAGAACCGGCTTAAGCAGGTTTAAGCAGAGCATATCAGCGGCGTCTGAAACTTGGAACAGGCTATAAAAAGACTTGCAAATACAGAATGCCTTAGCTACGGTAGAGTGTAAATGCACTATAAATACATGTGGTATGTGTGTCGAAATCTCTCTAACAATGCCCTCTGTTACAAACCTGCATATTGGACTGTGTGTCGTGTGACGCGTTTGTGGAGCGCAGTTACACACAGCGACCAGGAGTGCCCAAACAAAACAAAAGAAAAAAGTTGCATGAGAAGAGCGACATTGAGACGCAGACCAGAGCGGACCAGCAGGTGTAGTCTAGAGCAGTACATTTGCAAGTCTGCCTGCAGTGTAGAGATTGATTTTATGTCAATTGAACTCCATGCAACGTACTGTACACAACTGGTTCAGCTGCCAGGATTCACTAAACAGCGTAAGGCAAATACCGCAAACCTTAGAATTAGCCCCCAGGGGCTACAAACTCAAGGGGGGGGGGGCCTACAAACTCAAAAGTGGTCTTAGGAGGGTGTATAGTTTTATGGGGCTAATTATAGGAGGGCTAATAATAGGGTTTACGGTAAGTGGTTGTACAGCAGCGCATTTTGCGTCAGCATGTACTGGTAAGTGAAATGCATGTACAAGTAGAATTGGTAAGTGAGCGCACGAGCAGTTTTCTTTCCGAATTTTGAATTTCACGCGCTGGCCTCGGAGTGAATCACTTTCTGTCCGGCGCAGGGGCTGTGTATGGCGCCCACATATTGCACACCTGTGCGCCAGGCGGGGGGTTGGGTAGCGGGCTCCTTATTGGCAATAACTGGGCGGACGGCGGCCTTGGACGTCTAGGAGGCCGCCGGTTGGCCGCTGGCGACGGCGGCCTCCTCCCGCTAATAAATTGTTTGGTCAGAGGCGAGTGCTGGCCCGTGAGACCCGTGCGGCACCCAGGGGCCGGTGCCCAGGTAGAGCCCGGCCAGAGGAAGAAAATCGATTTGTCAATAATAAGGGGCGCGAGAAGACCAGGTAGGGCGCCGCCGGTCGGTGGATTCGCGTGCGCCATGGCAACTCGGGGTCGGCGACCTTTCGCGGCCCTTATCGAGGCGTCAGGGGCCGCGCCTGTTTTGACGACGACGGGCGGGCGCGCCATCGCAGCCGGTGCGAGGCCCCGCCGCCCCCGACCGGCGAGAGATTCCACCGGGCGACGGCGGCGGCCTCGTTCCAACCGGCCGGCCGGAGTGTCGTCGCCGTCGTCGCGTCGACTGTGTGCACAGACCGTCCGCGGGCGCGAGGGGCCCCGCGGCCGCGCGCCTAGTACTGTCGGCGCGCCAGCCGACAGCGGCGGCGTCGGCTGCGGCAGCAGCGGCGGCGGCGGCGGCGACGCCGCCTTTGCCGCTCCGATAAGGCCGGGCGCGCGGGAAACCGGCCCCCAAGGCGGCCTCTCCTCCGTCAGTCCCCCTGTCCGCCCACTCGCCTGTACCGCCGCGGTCCGTCAGCCCATTGCGCAGGCCCGCCGACGCCGACGCCGCCGCCGGCTGGCGACGGGGAGCGACGACGACGACGACTACAGCGAGGAGACGGCGACGAGGCGACGGGCGTCGCGGCCGACGGCGTCGTCGACTCGGGTTCCTCGCCCCGGTTGCGCGCGCGCGCGCCCACTTTTGTTGTCGTCGCCGCCGCAGCCGCCGCCGCGCCGAGAGTTGTCAGTCTCCGTGCCGGAGAATCGGCCCTGTCCGTTGCCGGCAGCCGCGCGCGGGCCGCGAGGCGATTGTAAAGTGCGCCTTCCAGCGCCCACCGACCGACGCCGAGCGCTCGCCGAGGCGAGTCTCTAAATTGCTCCGCGGGCCCCCACCCCCACGACCTGCGCGCAAGAGAGAGCGAGCGATCCTTCGGCGCCGTCAGTCCTACCCCTGAGTTTTGGGGACTTGTCGAAATTTTAGCCTTGTCGACGCCGAGCGATGGCGACTGCCGCGGAGCAGAAGGCTCGTGGCCGCCGGCTCAACGGGCTTATCAAAACGCTCTTCAAAGCGGCCGACGAGGACGAAGACGGTGACAAATCAGAAATGAAGTCCGAAGAGCCCGAGGCAAACACGGACTCGGCGTCCGACCGCTCTGGCAGCGGCGGCGATGGAGAGGTCCACTGCAGTCTGTGCTCGGCCAGTCTGCCCAGCGGGGCTGAGCCCGGCAGCGTGCTGCAGCACCTCAAGTGCCACTGGAACTTCGCTGGGTACGGCTGCGCCCACTGTCAGGGCGCCGCCTTCCCCAGCTGGCGCGCCCTGCTTCGGCACTGCGCGCAGCGCCACGCGGGCGAGCCCACCGTCGGGCAGCAGTGGACGCTCGCTCGCTCTCTGCTGTCGGTGGCCGAGTTGGCGCTGCCCTTGGACGCGCTGAGCCGCCTGCAGCTCGAGTGCCATCTCTGCGCCGAGCGCGTCCCATTCACCATGTCGCAGCTGGAGGGCCACGCCGCGAGGCACGCGACGCACCTGCCCTACAAGTGCGGCATGTGTCCCCAGACGTTCGGCTCGGCAGGCGACGTGGGAGCGCACTTCGCCGCTCGCCACCCCGGCGCGTTCGTCCTCTTCACCTACTCGCCCAAGATCCAGACGGAGAAGGGCCTGAACTTTGGCCAGGACGCCATGCTGGACCGGGCCTTCCCGCTGCTCCAGCCCCAGTACCTCGAGAGCTGCGGCCAGGCGAGCGCCATCGAGTCGTCAATCGACACGGCAGTCCCGGACTGCACCGGCCAGGTCGGCACGACCGCCCACCTGCCCCACCAGAAGCAGCCGCAGCCGGAGCAGCAGCAACTGCTCATCAGCTGCCTGCTCTGCAACACGAAGATCTCGCGGAGCATGTCTTGCCTCATCGCGCACGCCAAGGTCCACCTGGCGTACAAGCCGTTCAAGTGCGAGTACTGTCCCTTCCGCCACTTCGCCATGTCCAAGATCCGCAGGCACAACTCGACCGTGCATCCCAACCGCGAGGTCAAGGTCTCCTACCACCCCGTCGTCGACATCGGCAAACAGGTCCGCATTTTATACCGCCTCGATCCGCCGGGAAACATTTGCGTATGCAATGTACAATGTAAATGTACATACTCGAGCAGCATGAATCTGCGAAAGAACAACTCATTGCCTGGACTGGACAAACAACAGCGGGCGCAGGTGCTCTTGTCGCAAGCTATACAAGCTGCGCATAACGCATGCAGCGCCAGCTTGTTGACATCGCGCGCACGATAGAGCTCAAGCTGCAAATGTTGACCGTAGAACTCCTGCGTACCGTAAATCCCCCAATGAACGCCCTGGGCGTTTATTTTTTCAACCCACCCTCTACCCTGGGCGTTCATTGGAGGGGGGGCGTTCATTGGAGGGGGGGGCGTTCATAAACTCAACTACTAAATGGCGTTGCAACAATGCTGTGCAGACCCAATAATCGTTAGTTAAACATGAAAATTGTATGGTTATTGGTGCAAATCACCTTCTGCAGTGGCTAAACAATAGCTGTTCTAGTGCGTACAGGCAATATACAGTACCCAAACGTAGAATATCGCGTGACAATACCTGTTTTGACAAGCATTTCATTGCATAACTGTGTTCTAAAGCACGCCCCTGTGCGTTCATTGGAGAGTGGGCGTTTATTTTTTAAACCTACCCACGACCCGGGGCGGTCCTTGGTGGGGGGGGGGTGATTGGGGGGGGGGCGTTCTTTGGAGGATTTACGGTACGTTCCCGCGTGCAATGCACAGACGTAATGCATGGACGTAATGAACGTTTCTTTTCATGCACCGTAGAATTACGTTCCAGTCTGCACTACAAACAACCTCTCGCATTGTATTGTCCAATTCTCATAGTGATATTGGTGTCTATGTCCGGTACAGTATGTGTAATTTGACCACGAATTCATACAGCCACTACTAAGTCACACACTCACTTTAGTTGAAAGCCATGAAGAAGCGTTGCTTTGGCGCGTTGGCCTCCAGCAGTGGGTGGCAGGACGAGTCGAGTGGGGCGAGTGGGCCTGACAACGACGTCCTCGTGGATGCTATGCCCAGACTGGAGTGCGCCGGCAACGACACGAGCGGGGCGTCACGCATTGGACAGAACATCGCCACTGCGAACTGCCCAACTACGACCACAGGCCCCAGTCCGAGTCCGTTCGAGCCTATGACAAGGATATTGGGTAGGCTATACGGTACGCAGGCACGCACGCAGGCACGCACGCACTCGACTGCCTTCAGACCGATTGGTGCGCGAGAGCACAGTTCCAAAGTACTCGTCGTCAGCCGGCAAGAAGCAGAGCGAGACCGCGTCGTCACCTGCGGCTGACGACAACGCCAGAGCCACGCTGCAGCAGTCCCTCCAAACTCTGGGGCAAAGCGACGCGAATTCCTCCTCCGAAATGGACAACAAAAGGATGTGCCTTCTCTGCGGCGTCCTCCTGGCCAACAACTACAGCTCGTGGGAAAACCACGCCTGCAAACATCTCGACTACAAGCCGTGAGTGCTCTTGTGTTGAATCGGTCCTACAGTAAGCATTTCTGTCTCTTCTGAGGACGGAGGAACTAAGACAAACAAATGTTGGCCTACTTACATTATAGCGCCGTTAGAAACCGATTTTGTCGGAACTGAGTACACATGGCACATGGCATTAATTTTGTCTGATGAATAAATGCAAATCATAAAATGAGTAAATGCGTTCTTCAGGTACTACTGTCCCTACTGCTCTTACAACACGTACATACGCGGCAAGGTCAACCGACACATCAAACAGATGCATGTCGGCAAACCGCTCAAGGTCATCTTCAAGCCCGTCGAAGGTCGCCACCGCTGACACATTGTATATGCAAATTGCGCCTCGCACCAGACATTTTTTACACACATTCAGGCATCTCTGAAAAGATTCGCGCCACAAAGCTGCGTTGCTTCCCATTTCTGGCCAGCAGCGCCGCGAATCTCGGCGACGACGCTGCAAAAGGTTCGCCTAGCAAGCAACAAGATGCGTTGGTCACCTGCCTGCAGTGCGGCTTTAAAGTCACTCCCGCCAATGAACTGGCCATGGACGAGCATCTGCAGGTGAGGATCTAACCCGCGGCTTCTGGGCGACGCGCCGACGGACGTCCTATTTAGAACGCTCACATGGCCGACAGACGGTACAACTGCCCCTCCTGCAGCTTCCAATCCACGAGTCTCACTCAGACGAAACTGCATCTCACAGCCGTCCACCCAGAAGACGCCAACACCAGCCGAATCTACTGCTGCCCAGAAAATGGTAATGATAACATGAATACCGTAGTACTAGGCGACGATAAGCGTATGCAAATTGTCTTCAGGAATTAGAGGATTGCTGGACCTTCGTAGGCTCTGTTTTGGAGAATCCGCCTTTCTGCGCATGTTCTCCACCGCAGCAGCCAAGCTGGGTGCAGGCCTCTCCGCCATGACATCTGCAGCTGCAGCGGTCAAGCTGACCCAGCCACCCGTTGGAGATGCAGCAGTCAGCACCAGCGGTGCCGCTGCTGCTGCTGCTGCAGCTGGAAACGACGAAGACGAGGAACTGGCCGCAGAATTTGAAGACGAAGAAGACGAAGCCATGGAGCTGGCAGCACTGGGAGAGGACGCAGGTGGAGACGAGGAAGGAGCGTGGGAAGATGAGGAAGAGGAAGAGCTTGAAGACGACCCGGAAGGAGGCGACGACGCGACTTCTGGCCTGGCTGCGCGCAGCGGGGCTGCTGCAGCCACCGCGTCTGGGGAGACCGTCGAGTGCTGCATCTGTCAGGCGTCCGTGGCCATCCTCAAGGCGGACATGCAGAGCCACGCGCGACTTCACATGACCGACTACAAGCCGTGAGTAGCCACTGGAATACAACAGCACAGCACAATCATCAGTCGGAAAGCTGCCAGCTTCAAGCGAATTCCATTTCAGCTTCAAGTGCTCCTACTGCACATTTCTGGACGCAGACGAGCAGACGACTAGGGCGCACGTTATTGAAACTCACACTGGTCTTCCAGTCAAGGTGACCTACACGCCTGAGGAACAGGAACTGCTCAAGGCGGCCTATCGTTGCTTCCCTGGCACTTTGCTGGGCAGGGACTATGGCAGAAACTCGCTGGGACCCAACGACCCCGTCAGAGCCATGGCTTCCGGCTCTGGTGGAGTTGGCAATGGCGCCAACATCAGCAAGCTCATGTGTCAGCGGTGCCACAACACGATCGCTGACAACCCCAAGAGCATTGGCATTCGTGAGTCGCCTCTCCTCTCCAGGTGCTTTATCGATCACAACGTGAGCAACGCTTCAGACGTCAAGAACCACCTGAACTACAAGCCGTATCGCTGTCCCTTCTGCAAGTACATGAGCTGCGAGCAATCTAAGGCGAGGAGACACGTCGAGCACGTGCACAATGTCAGCGGAGAAACCGTGAGTTAATTTGTTGGCGATGGAATCAAGAAGAGTGTAGGCACGCACGCACGCACGCACGCACGCACGCACGCACGCATGCACGCACGCACGCACGCAGAATCGCGCGCACAGGTCGAGATCCGCGCCGAGGAGGGCGTCAAGGCGAAAATAGCGCGCATGAAAGCCGAGTGTTTCCCCTACCTGAACTTTTCCACCGGCAACTATAACGATGCACCGTCGCCAGTCTCTGACGACATGAACAATGGCGCGTTTACGGGAGAATTAATGGAGAACGAGGACGAGGGGCGCAGCAATCAGATCGTATCGCTGCCGACTGCAAAACAAACGGAGAAGCTCGTTGTGGTGAGTCAGTTGATAAATTGATTGCACATTTTCAAAATGACTTTTGACAGCACGAAAGCATGATGTAACAATTTTCCACTGCAGTCCTCTCACGATCGACAAATAATCGCACGCACACGTAAAAGT
The DNA here is from genome assembly GCA_030248085.1 of Paralinhomoeus sp. GSCO2_6. NCBI lineage: Eukaryota > Metazoa > Nematoda > Chromadorea > Monhysterida > Linhomoeidae > Paralinhomoeus > Paralinhomoeus sp. GSCO2_6. The sequence continues at coordinate 14,189 of JASAMY010001407.1, read as the reverse complement.
AAAAGGTAGGTATGTAAAAGTTAACGAGGTATACATACCATCCGCTCCTTTTCGAATGCTACGCTCCAAGTGCGCAATAAACGCTCCTTTTGAAGTCCTTTTGGAAACGTCTTGCGACCATCCGTTAAATAGCAACGTTCAGGTGGAGAAAGAGGAGGACGAGATGCCGCCTGGGCCGGTGGACGGCAAGCTGACCTGCCGCGTCTGTCGCACCGCCGTCTCCGTCAATCCGAACTCCATTGACGTTCACACGAAAACGCATCTCAACTTCAAACAGCACCAGTGCGCCTACTGCGACTACAGGTCTGTTTGCGCGCGCATTTGAATTCGAACATAGTCGTTGCGGTTACACGCGCGCATCGCTCTTGAACATATAGGTCGTGCATTGCGGGCAAGGTAAAGCGGCACAGCGACAGCGTGCACAAGGGCACGGAGAGCAAGACGTTCTCCTTCACGAGTCTGTCGGGCGGCGTCAAGAAGGTCATCAACGACATGAGGGCCGTCTGCTTTCCTCAGGTACGCACCACAAACCAGTTGACGGAATGCGCATCATACATGATTGTGTGTATGCCTGTTCATCCCAGCCGATCGGTCAGGGTGGTCGATCAGTTTCTTTACGGGCTCGCCACGCTTTCCCTTCAATTCTTACAAGAACAATCAATGTGTGTGTGTCGTTGGATGACGTTCGTATTTGTTCTCCTCAGATCGACGGAGGCCCGGTCGTCTACTCGCACGCCGAGTCGAAGGCGCGAGCGCACGCGCTACGAGGCAGCGTCGTCGACGAGCTGCTGGCCATGAATATCACCACTCTCGAGCCGTCCGAGGCGCGCGCGGCCAAGTGCATGATTATCAGCATGAATCGATATCAGGTACCTACTCGACTGGAATGACCGGCGCGCATCACGAACTGCACACTACAGCTGTACAATTGTTCGCACAGGCCCAGTTCGCTTCCACGCTGCTCATGAGCAAGCAGCAGCAGGTGCAGCAGACTGGCTCCAGCGTCGCTACGAGGCCTAAGCAGGCCGCGCCAGCAGCGCCTACTGGGGCGGCTCCAGCAGTCCCTTCTTCAAGCCTCTTTCCCAAGCTGAACGGCTTCGCTTCGCAAAGCCTCGCTTTCAACAGCGACGCAGTCGGCGACAAGCTGAACCGAACGGCTTCGCCAGCCGGTGACAACAAGCTCGACTGTCAGCTATGCGGAGCTCAGGTGCTCACTGGCTCGCACGTGTACTGTACAGTGTAGGACGCGCAGACATGCACGTGCAAGCCCTGGACTACCTTATTGGACGTTTAGCAGACTATGTTTCCGATGACAACATTGAACAATACGAGTGACGTTAAATACACGTACACACACACACACACACACACACACACACACGCACGCACGCACGCACGCACGCACGCACGCCCGCACACAGGCGGACAGTTTATACCTTTGTAGAGGACAGAGGACCTAGCAGACCTTGATTCAGGTGGCCTGCAATCCCAGCTCGCTGGGACTTCACGTCAGGAACCACTTGAACTACCGACCATTTGGCTGCGACCTCTGTGACTACAGGAGCTGCATTCAGGCCAAGGTCAAGAGACACCTGCGAAACGTGCATAAGTGCCTCATGGACAAGATGACCTACTCCCCAGAGCAAGACATCCGGGCAAAGGTGACTGGTTACATACACGCTCTTGTCTTGTTTGTGTCGAACACGTTCAAACTATGGCCACATTTTAGGTGATGGACATGAAGACGCGCTGCTTTCCCAGGATGGTGGAGAGCAGCCCCGAATCTCCCAGCAAAAACTGCGCCCCGATGCCTGCCAGCGGCCACGCCACGTGTCTCGACACCAATTTCTCAGCTATTTGGAACTCGCTATGCGGCGGCGTCAACTCAGCCAAGACCGACCACGACAGAACTGTGCCAAGTGGGTGAATTGAAACAGACCTTTGGAAGTATTGACCAACACTTTCTACTACACTCGTAGTGGGTGTACCGACAACCATACATGTAACTGGGGGGGGGGGGGTTGCCAACTTGCCACCCACCCACTCGGAATTTCACCCTTCCCCAGCTCCCCCCCAACCCACCCCCAAAATTTTTCGGAAGTTGTCCAACTTGTCTACAACTGTGAAAAGTAGTGAATTTTTCGTCTTTTTCAGTGTTTTTTAACCATAAAACAGCTAAATAACGCTATTTATAGCCTGTTTTAACCTATTTTTGACCGAAAAGTGCCTATTTAGACACTATTTAGGTACACTTTTTTACCCTCTGACACCTCCCTCCCTCTTCAAATCTGCTTACCCCCCCCCCACCCACACCCCCCCAGAATGGTCTCCGACCCTCCCCCCCCCCCCACTTCAAAAACCGGTTACATGTATGCCAACAACGCAGCAAAAATTCTGAGATTCATTCCCAATTCTGTGGTCAATCGTACGCGATGTTATACAGTCTGCTCTCGTTTCTACCAATCACATGTTTACGCAACTCTCCTCTTCATCAGAACTCTCAATTCAGGTTCCAGTTCTGGTTCCAAGTTCACTCGGTGTCGTCTGTGTTTTGTGAAAGTGGGCGTAGTGGGCGACGAGCTGGCGAAGACGAAGCACTTGTCGGACCACATGCACGAGAGTCCCTGGCACTGCTCAGAGTGCGGCTTCGACAGCTTCATCGTGGTGAGACACGGCATCTACGGATACTGCTTGCGTCTCTGCAGTTCAAATTAGTGTATGGCCGAGCTTTCGACCAACTTTGACTCGTAATATGAGGGGGTGGGTGGGGGGGGGGGGGGGAAGGACGAGTTTCCTCGATGAAAGGACTGCGAGTTGCTTGAGATTTGTTCCCCGTCCTTCTGTGATGCCCCTGTGTAGTGTATGTAGCTAATTACAACCTCCTTGACAAAGCTCCTCTCTACCAGTTCCCACAGTAAGGCCTCTTGGACTGTCCTAAGCTGCTGCTCCTGAGAACAGGTTTATTACATTCACACGCCCGTGATTTTCAGGAGACTGTGCAGGAGCACATCTCCGCTTCCACGCATCCTTCGGCTCAGCCGGTGCGTCTGGGCGGCGCGGACGGCGGGGCCCTCTCGAGCGAGCTCTACCAGAAGCTCTCCTCGGAATGCTTTGAGGAGGCGGTGGACGATGGATCGCCAACCCTCGGCAACGGCAGTGTTGCCAATCCCAAGGCTGCCTTGGACGCCACTCAGACGCAGCGGTCAGCGCAGCTCCAGAGGCAGAACAGTGCGACGCCCACGCAGGAGACGAGGAAAGCTGGCACCGCCTTCGAGGGCCCTAGGTGAGACTTGATGTGGTTGTGCGTGGAAACTGCGTGGAATATTTGCATTTTAAACTGTGAAACTGTCAGACGTACATACAATTGTTGTATTTATTATCATAAATATACAACTGTAGCATCTATTCGCTAATTGATTGCTTGTGCGTATAGCACGCACCATACTCTCCTTCTTGCTTCAGGTACATTTGCCAGTTGTGCGGCCAGGCGGTCTCCATGTACGCCAGCTCGCTTTATGTGCACGTCAAGAACCACATCAACTACAAGGTTCGCACTTATTGTGTTTTATTTTAAAAATGAAATCATTAGACAATTAACACTTGCGTCTTTCTGCCACTTCAGCCGTACGCCTGCAGCTATTGCGAGTACAAGTCGCCTGTAAAGAGCAAGGTTCGACGCCATCTCATGAACGCCCACCGCAAGCAGCCCATGAAGATCAACTTCAATCCCAAAGCGGGCATCGACGCTGAGGCACGGATTTGCATCTGAAAATACAATAAGAAACTGAAAAGGTTAAAACGGGCTGCAGCTTTACTGCACCACCGATTCTTGTCGGTTCTTGTTCTTGAGGAGACGTGTGACTTGCTTAGTTTCGTTTCGTCATTTCTCCAGTAGTTCACAGTTGCATTGCGAGCAGACTATTTGCAGGTGAAAATTAACGGCTTTTGCTTTAGATCTTCGAGATGAAGCGTCGTTGCTTCCCGGACGTCGCTAGCGGCGCCGGTGCTGGCCTCGGCACTGCTACATCTGCAGCAGACGACACCAAAATAGCAAAAGAGGATGCTGAAGACGATGACAATGTAGATGACCGTATGGTTGACGACGAAAAGCAACCACTGACAAAGTAGGTGCGTTGATGCTGGCTGGCTTTGTCCTTTGACATTAGTAAATCTATTGATAGTGGACCTTGTACAACAAGAGTCACGGCCGAAACCCCACATCGCCATCGCCATTAGACCCCTAGCTTACGACTTTATTGTCTACTAGTGTTTGTCTACTAGTCTCTAAAACAAAACAAAAGTAACGTGTTATGCACTAAAACATTTTAGCACTTCCTCTGTGGAAATGACAAGTTCTGCTCACACTAACACGGAGAGTGGCAACTCCGTGAGACTGGGCCAGGCTTTTCGCGAGTGGTACTGCCCATACTGTCGACACTCGAGCACCAGCAAGTACAAGGTCAAGGAGCACATTATCACCAGCCACCCGGGCCAATCCGTAACCGTAGCCAATAGCAGGTAATGACGACAGCCGCATTTGTCACCCGCATCGAGTGTGCAGTCGCTGTAATCTAGTAACCTACGTTCCCAGCCGAGAGATAGATACGTTTGTGCAGTTTAGAACGGTTCGCTGCAGTGTCTGGTTGCGTGCGCCCGTCATTGTACTGCTGTCACGCGTCTAGCTAGAGACAATTTCACATTTTTTAATTACAGTCGTCATTGTGATGTCTTATTTCGTTCCATTTCCTCACGTCTTCACTTGGTGATGGCACGTTTCACTGATCCCTCCCATACGGTGTTTTCAACGGAATGTGTGACCAATCGCGTCGCAGTTCAACTTACCGACCTTTGCGCTTCGGAAGTGCTCTTATTTCAGTGCGTCAGTTTTTCTAGATGGTTTATATTGGTACCGCTATTATTCTACGCGACTGCGCCAGTTTGTGGCGGTGTGCGATCGAATGAATTGCATCAAATGGCTGCGAACTATCTATACGGCACAAGAATGCACCACAAATTCCAGTCAAATGTACATTATTCTGCTGCATGCAAACGTTTCTTGAATTGCATGATGGTCTCTTGAATTGCAAATGACACAGCTTCATTCAGGTGCCATTAGAGCTGCATCGACTTTTGTTCCTTGGATGCGCAATTTCAGAGACATGTGTAAGCCTCGGTCGGCGCAGTAACTCCTATGCGCAGATATCAAGCGTCAGGACAAGTGTCGAGCTCAGTCGCTTGGCAATCACAGTCCATCCCCAGGGATTTCAGCGACTCCCTCAAGTGTCGGCGCCTCCAGGCAACGACTTGACATGACAACCATCAACGTGTTGCGCTGTAGTCACTGGACGTTAGGCTAGATCACTCTAACTAGCCACTAGCTGCGTGGCAGCTTTGTTGGACCAGAGCATAGGTACTTGACAAGTGAGATTGGAAAACGACGGAAAAGGTGATCAGAATTGTTTGTGCGATCGTGTGTGCGTGCATGCGTGCTGAGGTGTTCGCTGCTGGAATCGGCAAATCAGTCTTAGATGCCAGCGGAACCGCAAGCAATCGAGATCGTTTTCGTTGAACCACTGCCAAAGGAGTATGAATGTCCAGTGTGCGAGCAGGTGTTACATTTTTTTGAGTTTTTCTTTATTTTCATTTGTAGAACTTTAACGTGAGCGATTCTCAGGTTATGCAAAATCCGCTGCAACTCGACAAGTGCACCCACCACATTTGCAGCAGCTGTTTCGCGCCGCTTGACAAGTAAATTAAAAATTAATATAAATGACCAAGATATGCTATTATCTTCAAAGAAAGTCTAGACAAACTCGCGGCCGACCTGTTTGCCCGATCGACAAGAAAGCCATCAATGCCATAAAGGTTTTTTAGTTGAACAGACAGAGAACGTTTAGTATGCAAAACATAATGTAAATTCAGCATTTACATTTGAACACCTGCAACATTATATTTTATTCAACAGGCTGACGTAGACAAGAAACTTCGCAAGACGATACAGAATCTGGCGGTGAAATGCTCCTACCACGAGCAGGACTGTGAATGGACCGGACCGCTACGGAAGCTAACGGTCGCTTTGTTTTGGTTTTGTTTCCGTTGCTATTTGCTGAAAGCCGTATAAAAGGCGGGCCCGGGGAATGCCCTGTCCTCAAACTGCAATTGAGCTCTACCTCACCCCGACAGGATTGTTCAAAAGTTTAAAAAACTTCTCGAGAGTGACAAGGTCGCATTCGCGTCTTTCACACTGCATTTTTTAAACTAAGCGTACCTACGGTCAATTGCAAAACCAAACAAAAGAAACAACCTGGAAATAACGAAATAACAATAATAACGAAAAATAGGCGCACGTGACCAAGTGCGAGTTTGCGATCTTCGACTGTCCCAACGAGTGCGGCGAGAAGCTGAAGCGGAACCAACTGGACGAGCACATACACACCGTCTGCAAGCGGCGCAAAGTGCCCTGCGAACACTGCGGAGAAACGGTTGTTGCAACACGGAGCGCACCCGAATAATGTTTGTTGTTGGAGAACGTGCATTTCTGATCCTCCGACGTCCCGTGCCCCTTAAACTTTTTTTTTTGATTGATGTTAATCTGACTAACGCAGCCAGCTGTTAACACATCATCACAGCGGAGTCCTTGATTAGATCGCGTATCGCCACAGTCGTGGCCACGTCAAGGCTTGTCTGAGCACTCCCGTCGAGTGCCCGAACGCTTGCGGCGCTCAGGGACTGACCAGGGGCGAGGTGGGTCTGTGCATGGTCTGTGTCTGTCCGTTGCTTGCTCATAGTGAATATTCAAATGGAGCTGCCGAAACATCTGCCAAAGTGCGCCAACGCAGGCCAAGCATGTCCGTTCCACGAATTCGGCTGCGATTTCAAGGTGAAAATGAAAGGAACGGATGGGAGGACGCACGCACGCACGCACGCACGCACGCACGCACGCACGCACGCACGCACGCACGCACGCACGCACGCACGCACGCACGCACGCACGCACGCACGCCTCATAGGGAGGGGACAAGACGAGTCTGCAATCGCACACCAAGAGCGAGCTGAACAAGCACACGGCCCTCATGTGCGCGGGCATGCTGGAGACGCGCGCCGCGGTGCGCGCCATGCAGCTGAATATGGAACTCGTTACCAGGAAGATGGAGCAGCTCACTGTAAGCACATGCTCCACCAAAACCACGTTACAATTTTTTCTTTCATCAACTAGTGTCGTTACGTCAATACAAAAAAAAACAAGACGCATTACAAAACGGCCGTTTTGCCCTATATGTCGACTTTAGATCGAAAACGACGCGCTCCGCAAGCTGTACGGCCCGCAGTTTCTGTGGAAGATCGATAATTACGCGGAGCGCTTGGAGGACGCGAAGTCGGGCGCGAAGACCACTTTGTATTCGGCGCCGTTCATGACCGGTCGGCACGGCTACAAGCTCGTCATGTCAGTCTGCCTGTTCGGTGACGGAAAAGGTACAACTTGGCTCGTGCTTATTGCTCGTGCATGGAGGCGCGTGTAGGTGGGTACCAAAGTGTATAAAGGTGCTCACACAGCATCATTGACAGTGTACAGTTGTTCGATACAATAATCGCAACGACATACTATATTGTATTGCATCATTATTGTAAGTAATTTGCATCAACAATAGATTCGTGTCTGACTTGCTGCATTTGGCCTTCGAAAAAAAGTTACACGCTCCTCCGCAAGCAGACTGCGTGTATAGTATAGCAAAACACGCTAACAGCCTGGTCGGAGTCGCTGTCGGTGTTCGTGTCGATCATGAAGGGCGAGTACGACGCGCTGCAGAGCTGGCCCTTCTCGCACCGCGTCGTTTTCACGCTGCTCGACCAGAGCGAGGTGAGACGACTACTGTATCGCGACTATTCAAACTCAGCAGTGCATGACCGAGAGCTAGGGGGAGCGAAGGAAGCGACTGAAGTGTCCCAACACGCATGACAATATACGCATGACCCAATGTGTCGCACACAATCCACGCAAAACCCATTTATCTGGGCACGGGGCAGTGTCTGCTTGTGGTTGGGGACTCAAAGCGTGCTCTAGAACCCGTTTTCGCGTCGGAACGTCGTGTACGTGGTCAAGCCCAACTTGGTGGAGGACAACGTGCCGTTCTTGGGGCGGCCGACGGCCGATCGGAACGCGCCCTTCGGCGCGCACAACTTCTGCGAGCTGGCCGCGATGCGTCAGCTCGAGTACGTCAAGGACGACTGCCTCTTCATCAAGGTCGCCGTCGACACCGCCGACATGGCCGAGATCTAAAGTCTGTTTCTTGCTGACACGAAGAGCGTAAAAGAAACCCGAGTACCAATAGCTTGTGTAATGTTTAACAGTTGAAAAGCGGGCATTCAAGTTGAACTCGCACGCACTCTGCTGTGTATGGGTAAAGAGACTGTTTGAATCGTGCGCTCTGTGGTTCGTTTGTATGTCGATGTCGCCGTGACGCTACACGCTTCTCAGTGTCTCGTGCAGCAAATAAAACCGAAAAAGACACTTGTTCAGAGAAAGGCGTTATTACTGTACCACTTCACAGTAGGTCCAGTAGCAGAGCATAGAGTCTGAGCTCAAATGTGCTAGACCTGCATTTCAATAAACAAAATCAATTGTTGGGGTTGCACCGGTATGCAGTACATGGAAGCACACATCCTTGACCACCGAGCATCAACGGAATTTCGGTGTGATGTGTATTACGCCGTAGAATGGGTCGCGTTTCCAGCGCATGTGTTGTTCGTTTGGCCGGCCCACGCGGGGTAGTTGTTTAAGTCGAACAGCCACGTGGCCAGCGTGTGCGTGTTCAGCAGTGTCACGCCAATGCAGAACCAGTTGATGACGAAACCGATTTTTGCCTGCAAGAAACTACCAATCTCTTCGATTTGATCGCTTTGAAACTTGAAACTATTTTTTTTTAATCGAATTGACACGCACGCACACACAAAAAACACAGATTCTCTAACCATGTCTACAAGTCTGACGGCCTTCGACTCAAAGACTAACGCGTTCGATGGCGTTGCAATCGGCAACATAAATGCAAACGACGGAGCGATCGTGCACGGCAGGGCAAAGTAGAGAGGGTTCACGCGAAAACTCTCTGCCTGCAAGTTTGGGTTGATACAAAATACACTCCAAAAGAAACAGTGATACAAATGCAAGTTGGCAACTTGTTTACATGACATGGAACATAGACTAACCATTGAGAGAACGATTGGTACAAAAACGCTTGCTGTCGCAGTGTTGCTCGTGATCTCTGTGAGAAATGTGATCAGAATCACGAATAGAGCCAGGGAAACGTAAACCGGAAACCCGTCCAGCCACTTCTGCAGCTGACAACCAAGCATGGTAGACAAACCGCTTGTCTGAACTGGGTTTACACAAGTTTTCTCTACTCTAGACACTTCTACAATTTATCGCTGTTGGTGGCCTGCGTTTGCAGAGAAAGGCCTAGTACGTAAACTTTTAGCCTAGAGTTAGTATGCTGGTGCGCTCACCTTAATGCCGCTTGCCAGTGCAAAGCCCCCGCCCAGCAAGAAAATCACGCCAATCGGCACCTTATGCTGCATTGTTTCCCATGTCATGATGGAACGGCGAATCTCTGGCTTTTTCTTTGATTCTAGTTTATCAATTAGTCTTTAATATTCGGCAAATACTCCAAATTTAGAAAAGCCTTACGGTCTCTAAACAGAAACACGTCAGGTGCTTCGCGGGGCCAAGCGAACTGAATGCAGGCGATGAGCATGACTGGAACAGCGTCCGAAACAAATCTTAAGGTACTGCCTGGTCAAAATTAATGTGTTGGCTGTAAATCAATTGCCAGTACAGCTAGTACCCTTTGTCGAACAACTGGCCCCATCCTGGCATAAACCTTGGACTCCTAAAGATCCACAGTGCCACCAACAGGAGAAACCACACCAAAATAGAGCCCTCGGCGAATCTGCTCAGTTTATTTTGTGCTTTCGGGGGTTTTTGGCTAAAAAAAAAGAGCCAACGTACGAGAAGCGTCCGAGCTCTTTGTGTTTCTGCTTGAGAGTTGCGTGAGCGTGGCCACTGGCGTCCCCGGAAGCCTTGAACAGCGCTTTCGGACCGAGATAAGTGGTGCAGAGAAGAGCCCACACCCCGAAGAGACAGACAATTAGCGGCACTGTGCCAAATGGCAGCCAAGAGCCGAAGTTGATTCCGGTGTTGTTTCCCCGGTAAATGCTGCAATTTTCTATTAGGAATTGATTAACTTCAAACGACAAAAACAATTGACGTTCTGTGCAGAGCAATGACATTGTTACAATCTAGCGATGCCGCAGTCAGCTTACGTCTCCAACTGTCCTGCTAACACGAGATTCGGTCCGGTGCCAGTTAGGCTACCAGTTCCTCCAAGATTCGCGGCATAGGCTATGCTGATGAGCAGTCCAGCAGTAGTTCGCTTCTGTCTCCCTGTCATTGCATGCAGCTTCAGTGCGTATGGGCCCACTCCGCCGTCCTCTTTGTACCTGTTCAACAGGAACAAACGTAGCTCTTGCACCGGTTTGAAATGTTTTAAGTGAGCCTGTCACTCATTGGTGTCGTGCTGGCGGCCGGGTGCTGCAGGGGAGTTGGCCGTGATCTAGATTCATACACTTTAGTAACGGAAACAATTTTTTTATTGTAAAAAATGGAAAAAAATGCATCCACCTTCTTATCGTCCACCATCATTTCGTTGACTAGCGCAGCCGCAATCGGTAGCATGAGCGCAGTCGACGCCACGTTGCTTATCCACATGCTTCTGAACAAACATTTACGTTAGTGTGTGCTGTGGATTTTTCAGAAAATAATATTACAAAAAATGCGTATATTTACTGCTGTTGCTCCAAATACACGGGACCACAATACCACTTCTCCCTACCCACTTCTCACACCCTTATAAGATTAGGTATAAGACTAACATTCAAGCAATGTATGTACATGAAGGTGGATTTTGAAGCTTTGTGCTTATAGTGGGCTACTATACAGCTCCGAAAACGTAGCTTAGGGGGGGGGGGGAGATTGCGAAACTGGTAAGTAGCGCCCCTTTTTCTTTTCCATGTACATACATCGTCGATTTGTACATAGGTATTTATGTAAAATTTTTTGTTAGACTACTTTTTGCGCATACTTTAGGACAATAGACTAGTTTTTTGTAGGTATTGCAGTCCAAAGTCGAAATGTTCTTGAAACGCAAACTTACAGAAATGATGTGACGCCCATGAAGCCCAGCATTAGCCTAAAATATACTTCAACAATCAGCTGTAACGTGTGGAACATGATTCCGAAGGTTAAGTTTATTTGAAATTACTCCAGCAGCTACAGATATTCTCACTGCACCATCACACGATTCCATGCAGTTCAGAACAGTGGAAACTCGCGCACCACTTTGGTTGTGAGCCCATCAGAAGCAACACATTGATGGCGATTCTCCTATGGAGATTGGTTTCTTCCACTGCTGCGGCCATCATGAGGCCACCCAGGAACAGAAAATTGGTGTCCTGGAATAAGGCTACGACGCTTATAAGAAGATAATAGGTGGAATATGTGTCTACTAAAAGACTAAAAAACTAAAAAAACTAAACTAAAAAAGTGAGATATTTTGGAGAAGAGAAAAGGGGATTTGGGATTTGAAAATTCCATTTTCGAGCTGTGAAAGCATAGCACCTCATTTTCACGGTGTTCCTCCATTCCTACTCCCACTCACATCAGGCAGGGCACTACTGTACTTAGACCAAAATGTCCATCTTTAAACATCTCGCACGGTGAGGTAATTGATGGAAGTCTGTCTGGCGGTGAGTACACCGAGCAGTGGGAAGAGGACCACGGGTAGGAAGGCGGTGATGGCGATGGGGATCACCTCCAACACCCAGTAGATCACGACCACGCCAACTGCTTAGCCGCAACGAGACTCCTGAAAATCCCATTGTCTTGACAGCGACACACAACGCAATACTGCAAGCTGTACACAGAGTGACGCGTTGAAAGTAATAAATGTCTTCAAATATTAGGAAACGATTGTTAAGAAGAGGAAAAGTGCTTTACCTAGAAAAAATAGCGTTTTCTATGTATTTAAATAGATATTCAGTAGAAATCGTCACACACACACACACACAAACACACACACACACACAAACACACAAACACACAAACACACACACACACACACACACACACACACACACACACACACACACACACACACACACACACACACACGAGTATGTTTTGTCTCCACGGTACATAAGCAATTTGGGATAAGCGAGGATAATTTTATTTGTGTGACGTTCGGTTGCTGGTTCAGGCATTAGCCATTAGCTCATAGACTGATCTCAAAACTCCAGATTAAGATTCAAACAAAATGTAGACAACTGTCGAATTTAGACAACTCCAACTGTCGAAGCAACAGAACTGAATCCCTACCGGTGTATTTATGGCTGTGATCAGTGGCAGCAGAGCGACTGGTGTCAGGACAATTGCGATCGATCTCCAATAGACGGCGATATTCCACAGAAGCTGCACAGCTCTTCTCGCCATAATTTTAAATGATTTCTTCGCCTTAATTTGAAGTAGAACGCGTTTACTGCAGCACAGTTCTACACAGGCAAAAGCCGCGGTGTCCGCTCAGTCAAGTTATAGCTTGTGCAATGATAGCACTGTGGTTGCTGTTCTGCTTTGTGCAGTGTGCTTTGCTCGTTTATGGCAGCAGCTGCAAGCACAGTGTAGAGCATCGTTAAGGTAAACACCCCCAGCCCCGTCCTCCATCACCCCGTCTCCAGTCTATACAAAGATTAAAGGGGGATGTTTGGCGACGACTCAGAAGCATTGCCAAACATGTACAGTCATTGCGGCTTCTGTAGCGAGATGAGGAACCTCTGAAGTGCGCACCCGCTTTATACAAGGAGCCACGACTATGCATGACATGACACGGCATAGTGCATTACATCGTTTTGCGTGCACCCGTCCCCAGAGTCTGTGGGTTCGTGAGCTTTTCCTGGAATTTAGACGTGAAAATGATGTCGACTGGTCAAGATAAATCAATAAAAGTCTCGCCTTGCGGAGGTAGCGGCACGTAATTCGCATGGGCATCGGAGCCTTTCTTGGTGGAATGATCACGCGGACGTCTGAGTGCCGCATCGCGCTTCCCCGAGCGTCCACCATGAACGAGATGAGGAATCTAAACTTAAAAAAAATGTGAAACTTAAATTTGTGTTGGGCCGTAAAAACACGCCATGCTCAAGCAAAAGCCTACGCCACATACGTGCACAGCGAGCTCAGGCACCCCGTCCTGTCTTCGTCCGTGTACTTTTCCTCGAGATACCCGAACTGGGTCTCGCGATGCAGAACCGTCTCGGCAGGCAGGAACACAGGAAAGGTGGTTTGCCTGCCCCCGACGGCAAACGCCAGCTCGTGCGGGTTGGCGTCGATGTCCGGCAGGCTGTATGGAGACTGGGGGTGGGCCTTGTCGTGCCTGGCCCGGGGGGTCGGGACGACGGGCAGCAGCACCGGGAAGGTGGTCTCTCCCTGCGGGCTGGTCACGTGATAGTCGGACGCGTGGTCGATGGCGGGCATGGTGGCAAAGAATGCAGCGCCAGCGCAGTCTGTAACACCGTACCCAACTGGGGCTGTACACTGTACTCCCAGATAGATAGAATATCCCACCCTTGGGTCCCGGACCGGCTGGGGTGGCGACAACTACCTATCTCTCAACCCCAAAGGGACAACCTGTGTCGAACCACGAATCGACACTGCCGACTTCTCTGACGATCGTGCTGATACGCGATGCGGACGATTCTTTCTCCTGGCTGCTTCGATCCTTGCCCAACGAAACGCGCGGCGCAACACACACTCTACTGTGCTGCATACACTGTGCTGCGTATACCCTGCTGCGTGTGATGACACGTGCGGGTGAAGAGAGAAGAGAGTTCGACAACAACGAGACGCAACGCAACTCACACCCACCAATACGACGCCAACTCGCACCCACCGATACTTGGCGCACGCTCGCCAGACCGCGGCGACGTCGCTCTTGTCGGAATTCCCAGCGGGGAAACTCGCCAGTCTCTACCCGGGAAACTCGCACGACTCCAAGCAGGAAACTCAACAGAACTCTAAGCAGGAAACCCACGCGACTACAAGCGGGAAACTCACGCGACTGACTAACCAGCCAGCTGTCTACGCCCAC
>JASAMY010002074.1:92500-113222 GCA_030248085.1 Paralinhomoeus sp. GSCO2_6 | reverse complement strand
TCCATCTATTGACTTGTGCTTTTTTCCCGACGCCCCTGGTTCCCTAGCGCCATCCGTCCTCGATTGTAATGCCTAGTCCAACTAAGGTTACGATAGAACCGCTCGGCTCGCAATCGTGTCCTTCCTTACCGCTCATTCCTCCTAGATACCGCTCATTCCTCCTAGATCCGTTTCTCTAGTTCTTAATCCCTCCATCGACACTCGCCCACTATTAGGCAGGCGTCCGATAGAGATGCAGGACGACGGTTCTATAGATCCTCGATCCTAGTGCCTGTTGCGTGTTAGGACTCCGATAGGACCGCGTTGAGTTTCTCACAATAGGCGCCCCGATTCACAGTGCAATCGATCCTCGTCCCTGTGCCTGGTCCTACTAGGGTTCCGATAGAAGGGCCCGCTGTCGTGAACGATCGTGAATAGGATTGTGTGCCGCCTCTATCGATCATTCTCATTGTTTCGGGCTCAGTGTCTCTAGTCCTTAACGGCTCCTAGTGATAATCTCTCCACTTGGCATATTCTCCGTCTATTGACTTAGCAGCAGCACGCGCCTCCATCGTCCAGTGGAGTGGCAGCGCCGAGCGGAATGACCGCCGCACCAGGACGAGGCCCTGGAGCGCGTCCAACGCGCCCTCCCAGCTCCCCTGGGCGGCCATGCTGCAAAAGTTGGGCGAGCTCCGCTCCACCGCAGCCGCCTCTCCCTCCTCTTGCGGAGACTCCGTCTTGCGTTGCTGCTGCTGAGCCAGTCGCTCGTCGTGCTCAACCATGCACGCGCCATGGCCACCTCGCTGACCGTCACTGCAGCCACGCCCGTACGGACGCGTGGCAGGCTGTGGACAGTCGCGCGCCAAGTGCCCTTGGCGGTCGCAGTTGAAGCACCTGAGCGGCTCAGATCGTCGCCGCTGGAACGGCGGCTGCGCAGCCACTCGCTGCTGGCCATCGCCCTGCTGGCTGCATGCCACCCTCGCCGCCACGGCTCTGTCGAAGAGCTGCTCGTGCTTCTGACGAGCCTCCGCCAGTTCGCCGGCGCGACGCAGCCAGGTGACGATGTCGTCCAGCGGCTGGCTGTGCATCGTGAGGAGCTGCAGATGCCACTCCTGGGGCGCAACGCGCATGAGGACGTTCTTGGCCTCATCGTTCCACTGCTCCATCGAGAGGGTGGGGTGGGCCTTCATGACCAAGTCCCTGATCCTGGCCACCAACTGGTCGACTGTCTGCCCCTCCCACACGAGATCCTGGAGCTGGTGCCAGTAGTACTGCTGGTGGCGGCTTGCTCCATACAGCTCCTGCAGCTTGGCCGCGATCTCATCAAACGTCAGGCGCTTCTTCGCCAACTGACGTCGGAAGTTGATGAGCGCGAGCTCGGCAGGTCCGGTGAGCCAGGCCATGAGGTAGTAACCCCATCTCGAGCGCGGCTCCTGCGCGGCCTCGGCCCTCTGCTCGAAGCGGAAAAGGAGCGCCTCCACCGTCAGCGTGTCGTCAGACCGGCCCGAGAAGCGCTCGTGCGTCTTCGTCAGCTTCTCGTTGTACGGCCCCAGCTCGGCGATCGTCCTGTCGCTGCCGACCGCACTCAGTGCGCCCTCGACGGAGTCGTCGGCATGTCGCTGTCGTCCTCCCGCTCTCTGCTCAGCCACAAGCGGCGGCGTCGCCGGCCTGTGCTGCCCGTCTGCGTACGGGGTCGAGAGCGCTTCCGTCGTCCTGTTGAAGTTGGCAGCCACCTGCTGCTGCTGCTGCTGACGACACTGCTCGCCCGATGGCTGGCCGAGATGGTAAGGAACCGTGCTCGCCAGGGCAGACTGCACAGCAAACTCGACGCCAGTCGCAGCTTGCGGTCGGTTGCCAACTTCTGGCCCAAACTGGGGGGTGCTGCTCCTTTGCAGCTGCGGCGGCGCGTCCCAGACGCCCGGCGCGCTCACGCCAACTGGCCCTCCCAGTCGCGCGCCCCCAGCACCGACTCCTCCCTGCGCTCCACCTCCCTGGTGTCGGCCGTCGCTCGTCGTCGTCGCCAGCAGCGCGTTGCCGTTGTCCATCGGCGCGTAGCCCTGCGCCGGCGCGGCAGAGGCGTGAATTGCGGCGGCGCCCGGCGCCAGACCCGCGGTGGCTGGGAAACCCCTCGGCGCACCCAACAACGCCACTCCGCCCGCCTGCGCGCAGTCGACGGCGCCTCTGCCGTCCTCCACCACTGTCGTCGCTCCACTGTAGACCTGCGGCGGCGCACACGGAGGCGTCTGCGAGACGGTGGCGTAGCTGGCGGCAGCGCTCAGCGCCTGCCCCATGGCCGGATGACCCCTCGGCCCAGCTACCCACGTGCTCGGCTCGCCGCACTCGCCAGCGCCTCTTCTTCCAGGCGCGGCAGTCGCTCCACTCGACACAGGAGTCGCCTGTTGCTGCCACTGCTGCTGCTGCTGGTGCGCGAACTGGACGCCTTGCGCAGCGCCGCCACCGTCGACAGCGGTCGGAGCTGGCGTCGACGAGCTGACGAGACTGCAGGAGCAGCACAGCAGCCGAAAAGTCGGTCGACAGTCGGTTCTGCTCCGCCCGCAGGCTCTGCAGCTCGCCGGTGATCGCCTGCAGCATCTCCATCACTTGGCGCTGCTGCTGGTCCGCGCTCCTGTCGCTGACGTGGACGCCGCCGACGCCGCGCACTGTCGACGCAGCGCTGCCATTCTGCAGGCACTGGGGACACACCACCGCAGTGGGGTCGGTCGACAGGCAGCTCGCACACAGCCTCCTGCAGCAGCCGGCCTCGCTGCACTCCTCGTCCAGAGTCGACGCGTTGCCGTCGCAAGCCCAGCACTTGCCCGCTGGCTGCGACATCCTCTTCTCAGTCGCCGGCGCTTCCTTCTGCCGAGGCGACTCTCCTCTGCCTCTGCCTGTCGTCGCTTGGAAGGTGGGCGCCAGAAGAAGAGGGGAAAACAGAAGGCTGAGGCTGGGTGCTGGATGCCGAGCACCAGTACCTCCCCCTCCTCTTCTCCCACACTCCGTGTGGCGCTGAGAGACGAGCTGCTCTGCCGGCCCGGCCAGACACAGAAGCAGCGGCGCAGGTGCGAAGCTCGGTCGCGGCACCACTGTAGAAGCTGTCAGCAACGGGGCAGGCAGCTGGCAGGACGGCAGCTTTGCTGGCATCGATGTCGGCACAGCGGACGAGGGACGTCCCGGACGTCGCCTCCGTCGGCTCTCACGCACGCACACTCGACCGCACTTACGCCCCAAACCCCTCCCCCAAAGCTCCTCCCCTTCCCCTGCCGACGCGGCTTCGATTCTGACCCGAGTTCGCCTCGGCTCTGACCCGCGCCAGTGCCGCGTCGCGCTACCCTGTAGTGGACCGACACCTTTCTCTCCACCACTCTCTTCCCTTCCTTCACGACGACCTAGCCACGCCCTGAAGCCCAAAGGCACAACAGTCAGCGACGCGCTATCCACTGACTCTGCACGACGCGCCAACTCTCAAAAAGGCGAGTCGCAAAACAAGAAAACGCGCAGAGTGAGGAACGACCGGAAAAGGCCGTTCCCACGGGCGAGGGGGGTGGGGGGACGGAGGCCTTTACACACAAAAGATGCACGACGCGCTCGCCAGCTGGCTGGCCCGCTGCCACGACAGACGTACAGGCGAACAGCGGGGGCGACGCACACACAGTAACAGTAAAGGCTACAAAGGGGTGGCGGGGGAGAGAAGGGTGCAAAGACCCGGTCTTTACACGATCGTAGCTCTTGCCGCTCGTCCGTTGCACGCTGCAGACCACTTCATACCCCAAGAGCGTCAGACACTCTGATCGCGAGGCTGACGCAGGACTACTCGTCCTTGTACTGCAGGACTAAACGCCCAACTTCGTCTACGCTGCCGACGGTCCGGCTGTAAAGTCCCTCACCCTTTCCCCCGTCCACTTCCCCATCCCCCGCCCCTTCCCCCTTTGGCTTTATTTTGTTCGGTTTTCTATTTGGTTGTGAGTTAAACCGGTGTCCTACAGTAGCCCGGTGATTGCGTCAGCCGGCTGTCGGACGATGGTTTTCCGTGGCGCGTTTTGGTATTTGGGCGCGCCTGTGCAGTGACCGGTACGTCTGTCGGTCACTCTGTGCGTTTTCTCGGCTTTAGAGCGCGTTCCCTTTTTGAGAGTTTGGGCCGCGCGAGTGCAGAGTGGCGTGTGAAGCAGGCGCGTGCGACTGTTGTGCCTCCGGGCTTCGGCGCGTCCTGGCTTTGGAGAAAAAGGAGGAAAAGGAGAGGGGTGTCGGCCCACTACACAGTAGCGCGGCGCGACACGAGCGTGGGTTGGAAGCCGAGGGTCGAACACAGGGAGAGAGCAGAGAGGGGGGCGAGCGCGCGGGAATCGAGGGCCACGAGGGCGGGCGATTTTGGGGGATTTTGGGGAGAGGGAGAGAGAGTAGCCACCGCCGCTCTCGGCCGAGGTTGAAGGGGCGCGAGGTCGGGCAGGTTTGGGAAGAGCTGTGTGCCTCCCACCGGCCGCCAGCTTCCGAGCTGATACCTCACCCCGTTGCCTCCTCCGCCGTCAGCAGCTGCGCGGTCAAGACCAGCAGCCCCAGCTGTCGCCAGCCGTCGTCGCCGCTCGTCAGTCGCCTGCCCAGCCTTCCTGCCTACTTTGCAGTGGTGCCGCGACCGACCTTCGCACCCACGTCAAGTCCAAGGCGGACGCCGAGCCCAGAGCGTCGCTTGGAGCGTCGAGAAGCGCGCACGGAGTGCGGAATTGGGGAGGGAGAGGGCCTGGCATTCGGCTTCCGGTGCCCGCCTTCAGAACTTCCTTCGCCGCCTCCTGCGTCGAGAAGCCTTCTCGCGGAGCAGCTCGCTGTGTCGACAGGAGAAGAGTCGTCAGTGCAGCTGAAGATGTCGCAGTCAGCGGAGAAGTGCTGGGCTTGCGACGGAGCAGTGTCGGACCTGGACAAGGAGTGCGACGGAGCCGACTGCAGCAGGATGCTGTGTGCCGACTGCCTGTCGAGTGAGGCGGCGCCTACGTCTGGGACGTGCCCGCAGTGCCTGCAGAACGGCAGCACGCTCTCGACAGTGCTCGACGCCGAGGAGGACGACAAGGTCACGCAGAGGAGCGTGGCGCGGCAGCTTCGGGTCATTACGGAGCTCCTGCAGGGACACACGGCCTAGCTTCAGGCTCTAAAGGCCGAGCAGGCTCGACATAGGGTCAGCCTCTCTGCCGGCGTGTCGCTTCTGCAGCAGCTACCCGTCGTCTCGACGCCGTCGTCAAGCGCTTCAACGCCGACCTTCCCGTCAGTGGATGGCGTTGTGCAAGCCAGTCAGCAGCAAGGGCAAGCGGCGTCGACTTCTGTGTCTACGGTGGCGACCGCGAGTGGAGGAGAGAGAGCGACCGTCGCGTCTGCGAGGAGCGACGCCGGCGAGAGCGGTAGAGTGAGCGTGTCTGCTGGGCCGTTGAGTCTTCCGGCCGCGGGACTGGCGCTGGGCGCCACCGCTAGCGACACCGCTTCACGGGCAGCTCTGGGAGCGCCGCCGCCAGTCGACTCGACGGAGAGAGCGACCGCGACGCTGGACAACACCGGCGGTCAAGGTCAGACGAACGGAGTGGCGTTGTCGAGCGCGCCGATGGGCATTCCGGCCGCTGCGGGTCTGGCGCCGGGCGCCGCCGCATTTCACGCCTCCGTTGCGTCGGTGAGAGAGGCGCCGAGAGAGAAAGAGAGAGCGCCGTCGACAACAATGGGCGCTGGCGTCGGTGGAGATCAAAGGGACGGCGTCGACAACGGAGAGGCCGGCCGAGGGGGCGCGCTACTGAGCACGAATCCGTTTGTGCCAGCCAGCGCGAGGGCCGTGGGCGTCTGGGACGCGCCACCGCCGGCGATGCTGCCAGTGTGCAGTACCCCCGCATGCGGCGACGGACACCGAGGTCCGTTCGACGACCGGCAGAGTGAGGCGGCGAACGCCGCAGTCGACACGTCTACTTCGGCGAATTCGGGCGGCTACCGATTCGTCATGCCGACCAGCGAGAACGAGGAGTTGCGTCGACAGCACAACGAGGAGTTGCGTCGACAGCAGCAGAGAGCGGCCTCCCAGACGAACCCATTCGGAGATGGGCAGCACAGGCCCGTGACACCGTTCACGGTCTACCAGGACCCGCCGCCTGTGGCTGAGAGAAGAAGGGGGAGAGTGCCGCAGCCGAACTTCGAGAACGCTGCCGACAGAGCGCAGTGCGCTAGCAGCGACGACGACATGTCGGCCGAGGAGGCGAGGCCCTACAGGAAGGACCTGATTGAGAAGTTTGGACGCTTCTCTGGCACGCCTGCCGACAAGATGACGGTGGACGCTCTGTTGTTCCGGTTCGAGCAACAAGTCAAGGGCGCCAACGAGCCGCGCTCGAGATGGGGTTTTTACCTCATGACTTGGCTCTCTGGACCTGCGGAACTCGCGCTCATCAAGTACCAGCGGCAGACCGGCCGGGAGTCGCTGTCGTACGATGAGATCGCAGGGAAGCTACAGGAGCTGTACGGAGGGTTCCCTCAACTTTCTTCCCCAAAGTTTTTTAGTTGGCGGACGTAACGCCACTTATTCTACAGTACTTTTTCGCGCACTTAGATTAATCGGCGGCAGTAAACAACACTAATTTGTAATCCTCTACGATTGCGCTGAGGTTGCGCAGATGCTCAATCGATGCGAGTACTTTGGCTTTATTCAAGGCGCTGTGCAAATTTTGCTCAGGCGGCCACTCCCCTTGCGTCGTCCTCAACTGACGGCGCGCCTGGCTGCTTCAGCCGTGGGTGCGTCGTCGTTCTGGACTTGGCTGACTAGGTGCGCTGACGCCTCGCTCGTCGTCATCTCGATTTCCGTCGTCTTGATTGCCGACCGGTACAACTGCTGCACGAAGCTTGCCTGGGCGGCCGTGGCGCGCAGTTTGCAGAGTGGCCGTCAAGCGTACTCGGCGACACTACGAGAGCTTCCTCTCCATTCCCGACGGCGACGATACGAATCATTTGCGGAAGCCGCGCTGCAGGCCAACGGCGCTGTTTTCGTCAGCCTCACTCACAACAGAGGCAGTGGGAAACGTAACTCGTTGACGCGGCGGTCCTTGAACGTCCAATGTTACAATGTATGGCTCCATACCGTCGGGGGCATCAAGCACTGCCGTTCGCTTCTTGCCATGTTTGTTCGAAAAAACTTTTGCTGGCGTCATCTCGAGTGGCTGTTTGCCATACATCAGATCAGAGCAACGCAACGCAACGTAGGTATCGTTCGATCGAATGCTCGGCCACCCATTAGTGCAGCAGCATACCAGCCACTCATTCATTCCGTTCTCTTCGCTTGGTTCGTGGCGTGGGTGGGTACATGAGTTGGATAGATTACTTATGTTGCCTCCGTTTACTCTAGCGGTGAGACACGTACTGTACATAACAGTGGCGTTACGTTGCCCAACCAAAAATCTTTGGGGAAGAAAGTTGAGGTCACGGTACGGAGCGAACCGCCACGAGCTCTACTACTGGCACCAGTTGCAGGCGCTCACCTGGAGAGCGCAGACTGTCGACGAACTGGTGGCCGAGATCCGGGATCTCGTGACGAAGGCCTACCCTGACCACTCGACGCAGCAGTGGCAGGCAGAAGTGAAGAAGGTGCTGATGCGCTTGGTGCCGGAAGAGTACACGCTGCAGTTGCTCTCCATGCACGCACAGCCGTTGGACGACATCGTCACGTGGTTGCGTCGCGCCGGCGAGATGGCCGAGGCCCGTGTGAAGAGGGCGCAGCTACTCGAGGAGCAGCTGGCGACGAGGGCGTCTGGCCAAGGGCCAGTGAGACAGCCGAAGTCTCAGAAGCGCAACCAGCGTGGACAGTACGCGACGGGACAAGAGTCGCAGTCCTTCGGCGGGCGCAGGCAGCAGGCGTCTCTACAGGAAGAGCCGCCAGGACCGAGGAGCTTCACTGCCGACTTTCGCCAGTCCAAAGAGGCGGACGGACCGCCGGCGTTTCCGCAGAAGCGCTTTGGACCGGTGAAGTGCTACAACTGCCATGGCCAAGGCCACATGGCACGCGACTGCCCGAACGGCGCCACCCAACCCTTTGGGCGCGGGCGCGGCGGCAGCCAGCGAGGTGGTGGAGGCAGTTGGAGAGGCGGAGGCGCGAACGCGCACATGGTCGAGACCCACCCATCGGCGCCGATGAAGAACGAGACGGAGTCTCGAATTGGGGAGGGAGAGGCGACTGCCGGACAGCAGTACACGCCTACCCCCAGTCCAGGTCGGTCCAGCAGGAGGAGAAGAGCTGGGACAGGGCCTTGGACGTGCTCGAGAGCAACGGGGTGGAGATCAACGAGCTGGCCGGGAATAAGTCCAGCGTGGAGAGGGGAGACGGCGACACTGGCCAAGGACCAACGCCAGTCGTGCTTGCCCAGATCGACGGTCAGCAGCACGTGCATCTTCTGGCTGACACCGGTGCAGGTCCTTCGTTGCTGATCGACAAGCGCAACGTGGAGCGCCTGATGAGTCATTTGAGAGTCGACGACTTTCTGGCTCAAGTGACGAGAACTAGCGCACAGCTACGTTCGAGTTCAGGCGACGAGGTCAGGATCTTGGGCACGGTGAGGGTCGACGTGACGGTCGACGGAGTCACCAAGAAGCTGCCATTGACGATCACTGGGGGCATGCACAAGTCGCCTCTGCACGAAGGCATCATGGGCTCTGGTGCTCTGAAGGCCTTCGGATTCAAGTTCACGACGCCGAGTGGCAAGTGTCTGTTGAGCGACTTTCCTCAACACGACAGGCAGAACGAGTCCGACAGCAAGCGAAAGCTGACGGCGCAGTGCAGTCCTGCCCACTCTAGGCCGAGCGTGGACACTCTGCGAACGATCGTTCTGAGTGGACTGCAAGAGTTCTGCAAGGAGGAGGGCTTCACCAAGGACCAGGGCACGGTGTCGAGAGTGGACGAGTCCAGTGTCCACGCCCTGGAGAAGGAGTGGCAGCCGCACAAGAGCGACTGGCCGAAGCCGAAGAAGAAGAAGGCGGCACGTCTCGAGAGCAGAGAGCTCTGCGAGCTGGCCGGCGTCGACAAGGGTCGCGTCGCGTCCAGAGGAAGTGACGAGCAGCGCGGGAAGCAGCCGGAATTGCTGCTGCTGCAGGGCGTCACGGTGTGCCGGCTGAGCAAGGAGAACTGTCGACGAAAGAGTGGCCGTCTCAAGCAGGCCGACGTCGTGAGGAGCGACGCGCCGTCGAACGGCAAGGAGAGTGCCGAAGTCGCCAACCACCACAGGAAGAAGAGTGGCAGAGCCGAATGCGTGGCCGTTGCTGAAGTGTGTGGTGTGCAATACGCGCGGCGTAGCCCCACCCCAACTTCCCAGCGCAGCGAGATAGGATGCGTGTCCACAACCGAGTCTCAGAGACTCGTCGCGTTGTGTCGACAGGACGTCGCGTCATCGCGTGGCGATTCTCGTTCAGGCGAGAGCGCGTCGTCAACTTTCGTGAGCAGCTGCGAGATGAGTGGGCCGTTGGTGTGTTGGTGCTGGCGCTTTTGCTACGCAGTGTCTGTTGTGTTGCAGGTTTCAAAAGAATCGGGCATTGGCTCAAGTCTCTTCCCCCTCATCAGGACGCCACTCTAAGTGCTGAAGCTGCGTCGCCCATAGGTGTAACTGGCCATCGAAGCTGGGGGGGGGGGTGAATCTGGGATTTTTCAAAAGTCGATGGGGGTGACCTGCACGGCCAAATTTGATACAATTTCTCTCTTTCCAGCCTCAATAATGACCTAGAAAATGCTTCGTGTATGCTGAAAACACAGCGCCGCAGGCAAAAATTTGTGAATTTTTGGCCAAAAACGCGCTTCAGTGACTCTAAAAATGGCCAGTTGGAGCAAAAAAACAGCGCCGCAGGCAAAATTTGTTGATTTTTTCGCCGAAAACGCGCCCAAAAGACTCCAAAATGGTCTGTAGGCGCGTAAAATACAGCGCCGCAGGCGAAATTTTTGACATTTGGACAATAAATGCTGCTCACAGGCCTGAAAAACACCTTGGGAAGTATGAGAAACACAATTCAGCTATAGGGGTAACCTGCAGTCAGTGCAGGATTGACTAAAGCTGGGGGGGTGGTCCTACTTTTCGTGCAGGATTGACCGAAGCTGGGGGGTGACCCCTACCTACACCCTACCCAGTTACACCTATGGCGTCGCCTCCCCGTCGGCGCCATCAGCAACCCTCCGTGAGTGCGTATGTGCGTGTCTGTGTGTCGGTGCGGGCGCATTTGCTTGCAAGTGTTCTTGCTTTCACTAGCGGATCCAGAAGGGGGATCCCCCTTCCTGTCAGCTAGGGGAGAGAGGGGGAGCGGAAGGACGAGCACAGGGGCAAAGTGGACATTCGTTTTCCATGGATTAAGGCACACAAAAGCGTTTCGCCTGTGCTGCTGTGGTTGGATTGCAACTCACTATTATTGCGTGTTGAGGAAACAATGCAAATGCCGATGCCAAGCCTGACTTTTTCGGATAGACTTGCGATGAAAGAACTCCCCCTCCCCTATGCCAAATTATCCTGGATCCGCTAGTGAGAGCAGACTTCGATGTTGGATTGCTGTTGCAGGCTTCAAAGCGCCATGCTCCCCAGCCATCAAGAGCCTACTCATCGACGGCCCACACCAGGTTGTTCGCCTTGTTGTGCTTGTTTGTGCTGGTGTGGATCGGCCCCATCCATCGTTGCAGCGTCGTTGGACTCGGCAGGTCTCCCCAGGTTGCGTTTCACCCACACCAGAGGCATCCTGACAATTAGTGATTTCAGCTGTGTTGTTGTTGTGGTACAGCGTGTATTGTGAGTGATGCGCATTCAAGAGAACCTGGTGTTCTGCAGTGGTTGGTTGAAAGAATGCACCCAGGCTGGGGTGGGGGAGGGCAGTGGGCACCCGCCCTGTGCCGGCGAGCTGAGGTGCCGCCCCCTCCCCCTCCTCCAAGGGGTTAGTTGGGCGACAAAGTGCAGGGCGGCAGGCCAAAGGCTGCCCGCCCTGCAGTTGGCGCCTCCGTCCTCAGCCAAGGCTTGTGCTAACAACCTACGACTGTAGTTGAAGTTGTAGTGATATTGGTGTGTGTGTGTATGTGTGTGTGAGGGTGCGGTGTTGTTGAGTCTCAAGCTACCACTGTTGGTGTAGATGAAATCATAGTGATGCCGTGGTGTATGTGTGCGTGCGTGTGTGAGGTGTTGTTGTGTCTGTTTATGGTGTTGAGTGTACTATCCTACCCAGCTACTACCATTGGTGTTGGTGAAAGCCAGGTGGCATTGTGGTGCATTGATGCATATGCATGCCTGCTAGGCCTGTTGTAGGGTGAGGGTGGGGTGTTGTTGAGTCTTATGCTATGCTAACAAGCTACCACTGTTGGTGTTGTTGAACTCCAGGCGGCATTATGGTGTATACATGCACATGCAAGTCTGCTAGTGCTTGACTGCTCGTATGGGTTGTTGTTGGGTGCGTGTGTGCATATGGTTGCCTCGTTGTATGGTCCCAATGCGAGAGCATGATGTGTGTGTGTGTGTGTGTGTGTGTGTGTGTGTGTGTGTGTGTGTGTGTGTGTGTGTGTGTGTGTGTGTGTGTGTGTGTGTGTGTGCAGTGGGAGTAACAAACTCTACCTCATCTGCAGGTGTGTGTCTTGTACGTCGCCAGTTTCATTAGCAGCTCCCCTAGCAGAGTCTTTAACTGCCCAGTGCATCACAGGTGTTACAGAGGGCATCGGCAGCCTGTAGCTCGGTGCAGCATCTTACCTGTTGTTCTTGCTCATCATTGTCAGGCAGCATACAATGCAGGTGCGCTCATGTCGGTGCTGTTCACGGGGTCAGAGGGGCGTTTCTGACTCTATTGACGCTGCTCACGATGCTGCTGTTTTGCGTCGCCCAGCTCGATGTCTCCCTCCACCCATCTTTTCTCTGGCAGGTACGTCAGTGTTGGCACCAGCAATTTTCGCATGTAGCGAGTATCTACTCCCCGAACAGTCTCCCGAACGGGTCTCCCGAACAGTGTTTCAAACAACAAAGGAATGGCGTGAATCTACTGGGAATCAGAAAATTTGTTCACATTACAGTACAACTAAAATTTACAGGGGGGGTATAAACGCTGGCACTGGCACTGGCACTGGCACTGGCACTGGGGTATAAACGCTGGAACTGGCACTGGCACTGGCACTTTTTGGAGTATAAACGCTGGCACTACTGGCACTGGCACAAAGTTTGCTGCGTACAAATGTACAGTAGTTTTACAGGTCCCAGCAGTGCCTTCTCTGTGTGCCCTTACATACACGCGTACTCACTCAACTGTACTGTGGTTTTAGCGCTATTAGGCATGCGTTTGTGCTAGTGCCAGCGTTTATCCCATTTGTTCACTCAAACTGTGCGTGGGTTCTGGGGTGACCCAACACTGCAGCGTACCACTGGGTTGCTTTCCAAGACTAATACTTGCGAGAACGCACTGCATAGGAGAACGACACTGTAACGGCGTATCATGGTCATGGCGCATCGCGATTGTAAGTAGAAGCAAGTAAAGCAGACGTTTAACGAGTGCGCGTTCGAATGCGCGCTGCATCATAGATCACGCATGTCAAAAACAAAGCTGCGTAAAGTAGAAACGCCAAGCCACCGTATGCTCCAACACGTAGCAGAATCGAATGCCACCAATCTTCTTGGTCAGATTTTTTTGTTGTTGCAATGTTGTCAAAGTAGTGTAACTTTTGCAACGCTTTGTGGTACTCTTCACTTTCCTCGGTTCGAAGTACGGCTTCTTTATGTTTGAGCGATTCTATTCGGTCTCGTGCTTCTTTTGAAACGACAATCTTTGAAACGTTTACTTGAATTTCAGTAATTTGCTGAGGAAGCTGGACTTCTTGACCATAAAGTCGTTTGCCTGCCATGTCAACAAAATCGTTGGCTGCAATGTGCAGTGTGAATATCCTGTGCTTGACCTTTTTTTGTACTTGTACCGATTTCTGAAATAATTCAGTAATAGAACTTTTTTAATACCTAGAAGGTTATACCATAATAAATTCCCAATGAGCGCTCGGGGCGCTATTTTACTTGTTGTGGTTGGGGGGGGGGGGGGTGGGTGTTGGGGTTGTTTTTATTTAATGCTGAGCAAACACAACTTGAGTTCAACTAAGAAGTTTGCTGTTTGGTCGGCAAATCACCTTCTGCAGTGGTTAAACTGATGATACATGGCTGTACATGCCAGATTAGGACCCATACTTCTACAACTCACAAAAGAAGGAGTACAAACAAACATACCTAGGTAGATATACAACTCACGTGTTTGAATATGCTCATATGTGTAGTTGTCATTGTCTGAGCCGTTGTTGAGATCAGGTGTGTTCCTTTAATAATCTGGAATTGCAAGAAGTGGTCCTCGACTTTTTGGACATTCCATTGGCATCCTTTCCCAATAGGCAACTTGCACTTCACGTCGTCCGGCGCATGAGTGTAGCACGATCTCAGCTGTCCCATCACTCTGCAGTCTCTTTCCTTGACATACAATACTTGGTTCAAACTTGTCGCCCACATTGGAAAGATCATGAAGCTGGGGAGCTGTGGTTTGGCATAATAGCGCCCACTTTCGTCAAATGAACCTGGATGGTGCAGTGCTCCATAGATGCCCAAGTCGTGCTTCTCAGCAAGAGGCAGGCAGATACGAACGTTCAGAGATTGTTTTGTCGGGTTGACAGACAAAACAGTGGCTTTGGCAAGTAGGTAAGCAAAGTCAATGTCATCGGAGTAAATCAGTGCTCGATATTTTTCTCCAAAGTATGCGTGCAGGGTTAAGTTTAATGTTTCTTGTGACAGCAGGGGCACTGATAGAGTGTTTAACTGTACCGCTTGCTGAATGGCCACGTCAATTGTTCTGACCTGAAACAGTTGCTTATCGGTAGTACCTATAGCACACTATGCAATATGTAGTAGTAAATGGCAACGTTCTTGAAAGGCAACGTTGTCAGATTTGAAATACGAATTGCTGCCACTTGCCAGCAAAACGAAGCTTGCCAACAAAGTGTAAGCCATCGCCGTGTCAAGCATCGTGCACACTAAAGCACGTCTGTTCGCGAGCTCGCAAGAGCATGCAAAGAAATTGTTCAAAGTGTCTTGAATGGGTTCACAGCAAGTGCGAACCACTGCAAATAGCTCCTGAATACATAAACACAAGCTTACACTGGAGCTGCAGTTCCTGCATTGCATTCCCTGAAATTAGATGGAAAGATGGCGACGCCACAAACACATGTCCAGTCGACAATTTTGTCGCAATCCTCGCTGCAACTGTGAAAGAGTGGCCTTCCCTGTTGAAGCGCATTGGCAGCAGCGACTTTGAAAATACCATTCGGTTTTCTCTGAACTGCGTATTAAAAAACGATTGCGTTCAAGCCAAACAAATTGTGGTCGACAAGATAAAAGATGAGCAGTCAGTGCTGGGCGAAGGAGAGAATACTGACCTGTTCGGTAATCAATATGAAAGATTTCTGCGGTTCATTAACCGCACATACTGGAGCACGGTTATCCTCCAATGCAGCGCTCCACGTTGTCCTACTGCATCGCAGTCCCGAAAGTTAATGGGATACAGCTTGTCAGCTTCAGACGACCTTACTTCCTCAGAAGCCGTCACGGGAGCGTTGTCTCAACAGGCGGCTTACTGTGGCCTGCAGTTTCCAACATGGGGACAGCCAGGTGGCTTCAAACCTGGCACCGAGGATCCCGTAAAAATTATGCCGAGTACTGAAGTGGACCTGGTGTCTGACTCTGAAACCGACCAGACAACAACAGGCGCATCCAGAACAGTTCTAAAGTGCTATTGCAATGGTATGCAATGCACATTGGGCAAATGTTCATACACGATCCATTACGTTAGATTATAACTTTAAAAACTATTGCAGGAAGCTTGACCTTCAAAAGCTTCAAATTCGACGGCTTGCCATGGCTAATACCAATAGACGTTCAAAACATTGGCTCCCTCCAGCGCGCTATCGACTTGCCGGAAAAACTTGAAATTGGTGGTCTACGGTTTCACTACAGAGGTCTCACACTCCATAGGTAAAATGCACTACGTGTCATACTGTAGCTGCAGAGAGGCTTCTCCCTGTCAACGCCCACCACGCGTCCTTCAAACGTTTTCTGAAGGCCTTTTAATTGAAACACCGAACAGCGCCTTTGGGACCGAGAGACCCCCCCCCCCCCCCGCCTCCACCGCAATGCAAACCGCAATGCAACAAAATGCAATGCAAACCATTTCCGTTTCCTTTAGCAACGTGCACTTCAAGGCTTTGCTAAAGTGGCAAGGAAAGTGGCAAGTGTACGATGGAATGAGATCAAGCCAGCTGATCCAGCCATTCCATTCTCTAGGCCAACTAAAGACTGAGTCACCATCCTATGCCGTCTATGTCAGACTCTAATTTTCCTGTGTGCAATCGTGCGGTTATATTTCCACTTAGATTTCAATTCGTGCCTCAACTTTGTGACGATCGCGACGCGCATATATGCAGTGCGTTCTCGCAAGTATTAGTCTTGGAAAGCAACCCAGTGGTACGCTGCAGTGTTGGGTCACCCCAGAACCCACGCACAGTTTGAGTGAACAAATGGGATAAACGCTGGCACTAGCACAAACGCATGCCTAATAGCGCTAAAACCACAGTACAGTTGAGTGAGTACGCGTGTATGTAAGGGCACACAGAGAAGGCACTGCTGGGACCTGTAAAACTACTGTACATTTGTACGCAGCAAACTTTGTGCCAGTGCCAGTAGTGCCAGCGTTTATACCCCAAAAAGTGCCAGTGCCAGTGCCAGTGCCAGCGTTTATACCCCAGTGCCAGTGCCAGTGCCAGTGCCAGTGCCAGCGTTTATACCCCCCCAAATTTACATACAGTCTAGTATTTGTTCTGTTAATCCTAATCTTCTCTCAATCAGTTGGTTGTTGGTTTATTCTCTGAAGAAACAGTCAATGAACAGCTGCTAAGAAATGAAGCGACGAAGTCAGCCTGCTCCACGCGAAATTTGGGATCGGAAGGACGTGCGCCTAATTCTAGATGGCTTGCGTCGCCGCGACAATACACATTCTGTTCGGTCGGCGGCGGCCAAAATCGAAGTGGGGCAGAGGCGAAGTTGTCTTTATTTGCTTTCGTGATAGGTAATTGGCGCAGTAATTCAGGAATTGACGGGCTACAAGGTCGGCGTCACGACCGTTTACGACCGTGCCAAAGACGCTGACGTGGGCAGCCGGCAGATGGGCCCGAGCCGACCGGAAAAAGAGCGGCGGAAGTTGACGGCGGCGGTGGCGTTAGCCGTACCGCTGCGAGAGGAGACCATCAGGACGCGGCCGCCGCAGCCGGCTGTGCTCGCGAGCGGCAGCAGCAGCATCGCCGTCGAGCACCTTCGCGTCGACACGCCTCATCAACAGCCGTCGTCTGCTCTCGGTCTTGGCGATCGCGGCCGAGGCAGCGGGCTCGTGGACCGGGGGGAATGCGGCCGCAGTCGGCTCCATCCGCGCTGTCGACCGGAGTAAAAGGGCTGGACGACAGCAACGAGAGCGTAGCTTTGCGAGTGGCCCTTCAGCAATGCTCGACCGGACTGACTCAGTCGCTAACGCGCAACGCCGTGCTTGTGCCAGAGCAGCGACAAGGTGACGGAGTACGCGTATACACGTTGAACCGGCGGTCCGCCAGTGGGGACGCGTACTACCGCTGCACCCACTGCCACTACCTCTACGCGAAGGACGCTGCTGAAAGTTGCGGACAGCCGCAGCCGACACCGTCACTGATCGTGCGCAGCTATGGGTCCATGGAAGCCGGAATGAGGGACGCCAAACACCACGCTCAGTGCCGACCCCTTCTGACACAGGACGCGGTCGCGCAGCAGTTAGATCGCAGCAGTCGACGGCTGATCAAGGAGCGCGGCATGGGCCCCCAGGAGGCACACGAACAGGTCAGACTCAGCGACCTTGCCCGTAGCCAGCCGCCTTACGTCGCTTCTTGTAGGGCTTGATGGCCACGTTGGGAGCCGCAAAACAGCTGGAGGGCGTCGTGCCCCTAATGGGAGAACACAGCATTAGCGCCGCCTTTCCGTCTTGGGAGCAGTGTCGCTACAGCTATTACCGAATCCGTGGCATGGCCGTGCCGAGCGTGCTGTTCAACGACATTGAGACGTCAGTGTTTTCCGAGACATTGAGGAGTCGAAAACTCGAGCTCTCGGAAAGCGGGAGGGGGGCTGTGTTTTTTTCTTGTGCCGGCGCGTGCTGTGTCTCCTCGTGCGTGGTCTGTTCGTGCGTGTGCATGACCGCCATGCGCAGAGTTC
The DNA here is from genome assembly GCA_030248085.1 of Paralinhomoeus sp. GSCO2_6. NCBI lineage: Eukaryota > Metazoa > Nematoda > Chromadorea > Monhysterida > Linhomoeidae > Paralinhomoeus > Paralinhomoeus sp. GSCO2_6. The sequence continues at coordinate 95,994 of JASAMY010002074.1, read as the reverse complement.
ATTTCTCAGTTGGTTCCTTGATGGCTCGGAGGAGTTGGGCGTGCTCATCTTCGCGACGGACCAGGAGCTGCAGGTCGCCGCACAGTCGGCCGTGCTCGTTGCCGACGCCACGTTCCACTGCGCGCCGCAGGACTTTGCCCAGTTCTATACCATTCACGCTAAGGTACTCGTTTTAGGCGCCGTTTGTTGTCGGCCACATTCATATTGACTTCAGTTCCGAGGCGAGTGGGTGGCCGTGTGCCACGCACTCATGAAGAATAAGACGGGCGCTGCCTATAAGTTCATCTATGAACGGCTCAAATGGGCGTGGGTGCAGCTGGGCATGGACGTTGGCTTTGCTCACGTTTTGATCGACTTCGAAGAAGCTCAGATGCGCGCCGTCGCCTCGGTTTTCGGCCAAAGCAAGGTCAAGGGATGCCTCTTCCACTACACCAAGGCGGTTCTTGGCCAGGTCAAGAAGAAAGGCCTCTGGCGCTTCTACAGCATGTCGTTCGGTGAGAAGAACGTCATATGGCGGTGGATCCGTCACGTCTGCGCCATGCCACTGCTGCCACCTGCTGTGCTGCGGTTGACCTGGGCTCTGTACCTGGCCAACCCTCCCCAGGAGCCGCTCGGCTGGGTGGCGCCGCCTGGATTCTCTGGCTGGCCGACCGCCGAGCTCAACGCCTTCTGCGACTACTTCCGTGCCTACTGGATGGAGCGCATCGGCTCGGACTGGTTCAACCACTGGCTCTCCACCAGCGACCGAACGACGAACGCGGCCGAGGGATACCACTCTCGGCTAAAGAAGTCCGTTTTTATGTGACATTTCGGAATTCTACATTATATAACAACTGTTGCAGGTGGCCGACTCACGCAAAGCTGTCCCTGTTCCTGGACAAATTGAGCCAGCGCCACTTCAGGCAGCAGACCCGGATTGACGCCCTGCTGAAGCCGACGACCAAGCCGCGACCCGCCAACAAGATGTACGCGCTCCTCAATGAGAGGCTGCGCCTGTGCAAGACCAACTTTGAGGTTTCCATGGAAGCTCTCTTCCTAAGCTCTCAAAAGGGTGTTTGTTGCAGACAAAGCTAAGACGCCGCCGCGGCCTCGACCGAACGGATGTGGTCCTGCTGGCGGGCGAATTCCTCGATAAGGTCAAGTACTTGGTCGCCGACTTGGAAGAGGAGGGTCGCCGGACGAAGAAGGCCCAGCGGGTGCTCGACAGAAAAGCGGCCAGCAAAGCAGGCGCCCTCGCACCCACTGGTCCTGCTGTAGGCGGCTCTGCTAGAGGCAGTGACAGCCAAACGCGAGGCGTCGATACGGTTCTTTTCATGCTGTTTAATCGGCCGCCATGCAATTGACCAATGCTCATCATTGAAGGGGTCGCCCAGTTCGCCGGTCGGTCTTGGCAATCTGGGCAACACGTAGTCTAAGCGACGACGAACGCAACACGATAGCAGCGCACGAGCAGCAGCAGACGGCTTTGCGCCGTGGCGAAGTCGACGACGACGACGAGAACGACTTCGCTGACGCCCACGAGGGCGGCGACAACGCTCCAAGCGCGACTGACGGAGACATGCCCGAGCTGGACGTGCCCGACGACGTCGAAACCGTCGAGCCGCACGCCTATCAGTCCGCGCTGCGCCACACGAGTCAGCTGACGGTCGAGCAACTGCGCCAGGACTACGCCAGCGTTGTCGCTGGGCTTGTAAACCAGGCCAAACAACTCGACGACGCGTCGCAGCAGATTCGGTCGCAGGAGCGCATGCTCGTCGAGTGGGAGCAGAGGGTCAAGCGCGGGCAGCGGCCGACGCCGCCCACTCAGCTTCGCAGAGCCCCGTCGCTGGCCGCCTCGCTGCCCCACTCGCTAGCGCAACCGGACGCAGTCAACGTCCGCCTCGCTTCCTCGGCGACCAACGTAGACGCGGAAGCGCAGCTGCACCCGACGACGCAGTACGCTCGACCACTGGTGGTAGCTCTCGCCGGCACGAAGAAGAGAGTCCAGATCGCCGCGCCGCCGATGGCGTCCGAGCAGCAGCTGGAGGCGCAGGAAGGCAGCACTACGCGACTGCCATTGCGTCTACGCATCGCCGTTCAACCAGGGCGTTGAACAGGCGCACTGGACTGCGCCGCCGAGAGGCTACACGTCTGTAGTCGAACAGAGCTTGCCGACGGCCGCTGCTTACGCAGCACAGCCGCCGCCACTCGCAGCCGCCGCGTCCAGTCGCTCGAACGCCGACGACGGCGTGGTTCACGCAGCAGCCACCGCCGCCGTTCGTTGGCGCGTCGACCGCGCCCTGCGCCGTGCAGAGTATGCCGGCCGACCCTGACCGGCCTGTCCCAACTACGCCAGCAACCCGGGCGCGACGCGCGCCGCGAGGAGCCAGAGCTGCCAGCTCGACCGGTGCCACGCAAGGCACTGCCGCCGTCCAGTCGTCTCGATGACGAGTCACTTGGCGAGCGGAGGAAGACGAGCCTGACGACGACAACGGCAGCTCTGCGAGCTCCCAAGGCAACGCAGACAACGACGACGTCTCCGCTGCCATCTGCGCCGACAACTCGGACGACGACGACGACGCACACAGGAGCCTGTCAGCCCGCACGGCACAAAGGACGACACCGGCTGTACGCCAGCCAAAGCAGTGACGGCCGTGACAAAGGACGAGGAGCAGAGCGAGTCGGCTGACGACGCGGCCATGGCTCAGCTGGAGGGCAAGAGGCCCCACAAGCTCGTCGGCGAGACGCCGAACGTCCCCGTCATGCTGCACAAGGTGCCCGTGCTGGGCCTGCTCGACACGGGCTCATTCATCTCTGTGATTTCAGCAGACGAGCTGAACGCGGTCCTCGAATCGATCGACAAGAAGACTGCGCACGCTGTCGTCAGCACCATCGAGTCGGCAGCCGAAGAAGACAGCTTCCGGACCGTGTTGTCCACTCCGCTGGAGCTCAAGCGAAAGTTCGCTGCCGACGTCCAGCTGGGAAAGCGGACGCGCCGTTGCCAGCTGCGATTCCAACTGCCTCGGCCACTGCGCTGACTGCCGCCACGGCCGCGTCCGCTCTGACGCTTGTTGGGCTGAGACGGGCAGTCGCGAGCCATGTGTCCTTTGGCCGTTGCAGTTGTAGCAGGTCAGCGGTTCTGCAGAGACGCCTCCTGCTGCTGCTGCTTGCGCGTCGACGACTGCGGCTCCTGGCGCTGGCGCCAGGAGTTGCGGGGAGTTGCGCCAACACAAACTGTCCACACTGGTTGCAGGGAGACTTTGTGCTCTCGCTCCTCTTGCCTCAACTGGGGAGTGCTGCTTCCGTGCGTCCGTTCCGGCGACGCGTCCCAGACGCCCGGCGCGCTCGCGTCGACCGGCACGAACGGGTTCTCGTTCGCGCACAGTCGTGCCGCGCGTCCCCAGCACCGACTTCTCCTTGCGCTCCGCTTCTCTGGTTCTCGCTGATGCTAGCTGTTGTCCCCCACTGCCGTTTCCCATCCGCGCGTAGACCAGCGCGGGCGCCACGGCCACCCA
>JASAMY010002074.1:0-87500 GCA_030248085.1 Paralinhomoeus sp. GSCO2_6 | reverse complement strand
CACAGTTAACCATCCCACTAGTCCAATCCATACTAGTGACCATGGCCAGATCTTAGGTGCTTCCGTTCTTACCAAAAAATCCGGAAGAGACCACCACCTCTCTCTAGATCTGTTCTCAATAGGAACGATTGACCAGTAAACAAGTCACCAGTTGGTCTCCAATCGAACCTCGCGCTTTCTGACACCTCTTGCGCGCTTTTGATGATCCTTCCGCAGGTTCACCTACGGAAACCTTGTTACGACTTTTGCCCGGTTCAAGCCATTCCGATTAAAACAGTTCCCACCAGAAGTCAGACCGAAGTCCAACAACCAGCGGTCCCTGTTCTTCTCGAAACGGCTCAGTTCCGGGCAGCGACGGGCGGTGTGTACAAAGGGCAGGGACGTAATCAGCGCAAGCTGATGACCCGCACTTACTGGGAATTCCTCGTTCAAGGAGAATAGTTTCAATCTCCTATCCCAATCACGAAAGGATTTGATTGGGTTACCCAACCCTTTCGGGTAAGGTTTTTGCACGCTGCACCTTTCAGTGTAGCGCGCGTGCAGCCCTGGACATCTAAGGGCATCACAGACCTGTTATTGCTCAATCTCGTGCAGCTAAAAGCTGCTTGTCCCTCTAAGAAGCGTTGCGGACTGCCGAAGCGATCCGCTCGCTATTTAGTAGGATAGAGTCTCGTTCGTTATCGGAATTAACCAGACAAATCGCTCCACCAACTAAGAACGGCCATGCACCACCACCCACAGAATCAAGAAAGAGCTTCGATCTGTCAATCCTCACTGTGTCCGGACCAGGTGAGGTTTCCCGTGTTGAGTCAAATTAAGCCGCAGGCTCCACTCCTGGTGGTGCCCTTCCGTCAATTCCTTTAAGTTTCAGATTTGCAACCATACTTCCCCCGGAACCGAAAAACTTTCGTTTCCGGGAAGCTCCCTGGCAGGTCACAAGTGACGCTGCCAGGTCGCTGGTTGGCATCGTTTACGGTCAGAACTAGGGCGGTATCTGATCGCCTTCGAACCTCTGACTTTCGTTCTTGATTAATGAAAACATTCTTGGCAAATGCTTTCGCAGTTGTTCGTCTTGCAACGATCCAAGAATTTCACCTCTAACGCTGCAATACGAATGCCCCCGTCTGTCCCTCTCAATCATCATCTTGGTTCCGTAAAACCAACAAAATAGGACCAAGATCCTATTCCATTATTCCATGCACCATTATTCAGGCTTGCGCCTGTTTTGAGCACTCTAATTTTTTCAAAGTAAAGTTGCAAGCTACCCTGCGCCCACAGTTAAGTGGACGCAGGGAAAACCTGCTTCATCAATGAAGGACGACAGTACCGGCCGTGAAGCCGGACCGCCTCCTTCAACGTAGATCCAACTACGAGCGTTTTAAACGCAACAACGGTGGTATACACCTTCAGAGCTGGAATTACCGCGGCTGCTGGCACCAGACTTGCCCTCTGATAGATCCTCGTTAAGAGGTTTGGATTGTTCTCATTCCGATAACAGTCCTCATAGAGAACTGCCTCGATATTTTTCGTCACTACCTCCTCGTGCCGAGAGTGGGTAATTTACGCGCCTGCTGCCTTCCTTGGATGTGGTAGCTGTTTCTCAGGCTCCCTCTCCGGAGTCGAACCCTGATTCTCCGTTACCCGTTGCAACCATGGTAGTCACGTAAACTACCATCAACAGTTGATAAGGCAGACACTTGAATGATTCGTCACCGGTTCAAGACCGTGCGATCGGCTGAGTTATTCAGAGTCACCAAAGCCAGGCCGAAACCTGATTGGTCTTGTTCTAATAAATGCACTCCTCCCAACGAGTGGTTGGAGCTTAATTGCATGTATTAGCTCTAGAATTGCCACAGTTATCCACGTAGGATATCAAGATCAAGTGAACAATGGCTGTTGTAATGAGCTATTCGCGGCTTCACTTTGTTCAGCTCGTGCTCAGACATGCATGGCTTAATCTTTGAGACAAGCATATGACCACTGGCAGGATCAACCAGGTAGCAAGGTCAGTAACATCTAGAGAACCATGCAACTCTAGTGTCACTTTCACTAATATCATTCGCTTTTTTTAGAGCCGATCCTTTCATCAAGGTACAAGGCACCAGCCAAACGGCCATCCTTGCACCTGGCTCTATCGTGAACTGAATCGAACTGGCAGTCGCCACACGCTTCCAAGCACTGGTTTGCCACCACTGGGCTATCCTTTGAGCTTGTACTGCTATCGTTCGATCAACTCACTTGGAACATAGTTCCTTCCTATTGCTTTGCCACTCTAACGAGCGACCATCGCACCTATAGTCAAACCCCTTGATCAAGAACTGATAAGAACGTTGGAATAGAGGATCCCATTCCAACCACGCAGCGCACCAAACCGCGTTTTGCGAGGTTACCAGCCTCGTTCAGTGAGCATGCTATCGACGCTCGTCCAACTGCATTCACAGCACTGCAACATCCGCGTCTCGTTCAATTCATGTTCATGGAACGCACTTCATTTCCAACTTGGATCGAATCGAACCATTAGGGTAACCAGCCCTCAATCGGTGGCAAAGCTAACTTTCCCTTCCACCAGCACGATTCCAACAGCCGATTTCCCTTGGAAAAGTGCGGGAGCCCGTACTGGCACTGCCACTAAGCCTTGATACGCTACCATTTGATCTATGCACGTATCTGACTCTTGCCAATACAACGATTCCCTCGTATCGTTCAAGTCGAAAAAAATTTTCGACAGGGCTCCGCCTACAGAGGAACAGAGCCTCAGTATGCGCAAAGCGCGATTTCGGCCGCAAAAACGCTAGGCAGACGCACTTGCCTAGTGCAAAAAGTCGCTCCAAACGCATATTTTTCCGGGGGCTCTTACAGTGAGCACAATTTACGTCTATCTCGCAATCGCAGATGAACGGACCGCCATCCGATAACGTTATTGTACGTCACGGCCACCCATGCGCTCATACATGTAAGAGCTGTCAGGAGAGGGAGGGCGGGATCGAAAGGGCCAGCGGGGGCGGGGGTAATGGACATGCTAGGCAGGAGATAAAGAGAGCAATAAAAACAGTGCGTGAGTGCGTAAATTGCCCTTTTCCCCTCCCCTGGATCCGCCACTGAGAAAGATCGATCAGCGATAATGGAGCAGGGGATAGGTGGCACACGATCGATCCTATTGAAGGCGCGATCATTCGCGACAGTGGGCCTTTCTATCCGGACCCAAGTAGAACCAGGCGCTTGGGCCAAGGATCGAACAGCACAGCTGTGAATCGGCGCGCCTGACAAAAGGCGACAATTCAATAACAAAAAGAACGTCAGCAACTGCAATTTTATGATCGCGCCATTGAGTTGACGGGTTGACGCGCCAATGAAACTGGGCATGCGCGGCTCATCATGACGGCGGCTGCGACGAGGCCGCCGCGACAACGACAGCCAAAATGACGACCCCAGTCGACGCACTGCCGTTGCCGTTGACGCGCCAATGAAACTGGGCATGCGCGGCTCATCATGACGGCGGCTGCGACGCGGCGACGCGACAACGACACCCAAATGACGACCCCAGTCGACGCACTGCCAAGCGTTGACGCGCCAATGAAACTGGGTATGCGCGGCTCATCATGACGGCGGCTGCGACGCGGCCGACTCGACAACGACACCCAAAATGACGACCCCAGTCGACGCACTGCCAACCGTTGACGCGCCAATGACACTGAGTATGCGCGGCTCATCATGACGGCGGCTGCGACGCGGTCGACGCGACAACGACACCCAAAATGACGAGCCCAGTCGTCGACGCCGCTGGGGGGGGGGGGCACGCTCAGCAGATCATATTGCGCCAAACGTGGACTGAACACTTTGCCCTGCGTCTGCTGCGAGGTCTCATGCGGCGAGCGCACAGATGCAGGCAGCAAAAGCGGACAGCAAGTCTGCAGCTATGCGTCTGATAATGGCGGCGGTTGCGACGCAGACGACTCCGCGACGCGCGCACACCTAAACGACAATGGCGGCAGCCTATCTCGCGCTGATGAGACCACTCTACATCGCCTGCACCACAATGGGGCCCTATTCCTACAGGCACTACCTGTAACGGGGTCAGCCCAGCGGCGGAAGAGGGGGGGGGGGGATCAGGACAACAACAGGACACGCGCTGCTCGCACCAGAGACAGAGTAGTGAGAACACTCGATATGTACGCGACAAGCAGCGTTGGTTGTTACCATTACTGCGGAAGCAAAGCGCAGCAAAGCGCATTCGCTCTGGCCTCAGCACAGCACACACAGCCAAGCAGAAATGCGATAAAAAAAGCAGAGAACGGAGTGCGATGCGATCTGGGGCGCGAGCGGCAAAAGCCAAGAAAAGGATCGCTCACCAGGCGAGAACTTCTTCGATGTGCCGAAGATGAGACTCCATCCGTGACTCCATCCTCTTCATTGGGAGCGGAAGGCGTGCGACGGTACGAGCGTGTCGACGACGACGACGACGACAACTCAAGAGCTTGCCTCCTCCGGCGTCCCACTCATTTACGGGGGGCACGCCAGGCCAGCCGACAACACTAGAACGGCGCAACAGCGGTAAAAGACTGACACCAACCCACATGGCGCAGAAGACGCACGCACTGAACCGGGACGGACATTCAAACAGGCACACACACACACACACACACACACACACGCACACGCACACGCACACGCACACGCACACGCACACGCACACGCACACGCACACGCACACGCACACGCACCCCCAGACATCGAGAATGAAGTAACGCAACTTTACCCGAGAATTCTCTCAATATAGAGGGGGACGTTTCCTGGAAAGTATGCAGGATGACGATACCCAGGGGGCTTGGCAACAAAAGCAGGAAGACCCTGGGGTGGGGGGGGGGGTGTGAACCACAATGTGACCAGGTTTTCGCCATGGGGAAGGGACGGAGACCATCATGGGACGTATGCAGGGTGTAAGAAATTTTTGAAAAGGGGGGGGGGAATGCCAGAAGAATAATTTTGGACAAAAGTTGTGTGTGAATATGTACTTTCTTTAAAAAAGGATTAAAAGAGGCTATAAAGGGCGTTATTCAGCAGCTTTACGGAAAAAAGCATGCTTGGTGACCCACCGCCTAACAACACGTATGAGTCGCACGCCCGTCCACGCACACGCACGCAGACACCCCCCCCCCCCCCAACACCTGCAAAGTGCCATTTATCCACCCCCCCCCCCCCACCCGACGGATCCAGGGGGAGGGCGGGGAGGGCGGCCGCCCTCCCCGTCAGGATTTAGAGGGGGGCGGGGAGGGCGGCGGTGCGGAGCGGCCGGTAGGGTGGTTTGGGGAGGGCTCGTGCCGAGAGTTGGCGAGATGGCGGGGCGTGGCAGGGCCGCGGCGGTGGAGCTAAAGAAAGAAGGGGAACCAGCCTGGTGCGGATATCGGTAGCGAGTTGGGAAATTGGTAATGGTCATCCGCCGCTCCCACCGTCTAAAATGTGCTTGACCGACAGTGCTCAAAAAGGCATACCCCCAGTTCCTCGGTCCTCGGCATGATGGGGCACGTCAAGGTGCATGCACATTGCTATTGGTTGATCAGTTTCCAAAGAACAATGGCGTTGCCTCCGCTATGTACCAAATTTCCCAAGCCATTTATGGAAGGTGTTGAATTTGAAACTGACCCCCGTACATCACAATCAAAATTTAAAGCTCAGCATCGAAAACACGGAAAACGTGGAAAGCATGAAGAGGACCGAGGAACTGGGAATCGAGGAATTGGGGACTAACTAACACTCAAAAACACCGAAAGTGTCTGCGCTGTGGCACAGAGATATTGACGTTTCTTTTGATAGATTCTTGTCCACGCTTCAACATCAGCACAATATTCTTGGTTTAGGAAGCAGAAATCTGTCGCTAAACAACCAAAAATCGCAACACAATAGAAGCAATATGCCTAGTGGACCTACCTTTCCTGATTTTAAAAATGATTGTAAGTGGCTGAAAATCTCAAAGTGTTTGTTTGTGGCGCCGTTTGTTATGTATTAATTGTTCAGAATAATTGTTATGTGCCAAAGCCGCCGCTGAAATGGCCCAGCATCCATGAATTTCGACAGGGTCCCCCTTCTTCAAAATCCGTCTCTCTTGCTCCGATTTCGCCGCCCTCCCCGTCACGAAATCCTGGATCCGTCACTGCACCCCCCCCCCACTCTTCCAGAGCCGGTTACAGATATGGACGAAACACGTGCGAGCGACAACCAGCGCACCTTGGCAGGAGGCGCTGAAGGGTTGCAGCTTGACGCCGACACGGGAGCGGATTGCGTGCGCTGGACGCCGTCGGCCGTCGACTTCTTGGCGTCGTTGAGCCGCGCCTGCAAGCATGCTCTACACACTAGGGCATGCCAGCCGACAGCACTACAACGGCGCAACAGCGGTAAAAGTTTGACACCAACCGACGTGGCGCGGAAGACGCACGCACTGCATCTGGACATTCAAACAGGCACAGAGACGCACACACACACACGCACGCACGCACGCACGCACGCACGCACGCACGCACGCACGCACGCACGAACGCACGCACGAACGCACGCGCACCTAATGTAGGCCCATAGAGCGATGGAGAGCAGGACGACCATGAGAAGGTGGAGGTGAACGCGACGAAGAAGGTGACGCCCAGGAACTCAAGAATTTCCTTCACGAAATAGTTGGTGGAGAGCATCGTGAACAGCACCGCCGTCGTGCGCATTGACCTGAACGTTCCACTTGACGAAGTTCTCGAACGCCTCCTGCAGACGGGGTCGTGGCCGTAGGGGGTGGGGGGAGGGGGGAGGGCATTAATAGAGGGGTGCACCTCGATCTCCTCGTCTAGGTTACGGAGGAAGGCGCTGGAGAACTCGTTGCCGCCCATCTTGCGCGTCCGCTTCAAGAGTTCGACCGATTGGCGCTTGAGAAAGAGGCCCTCGGTCGACACGAACGGCGTGTCGCCGCCGCAGGCCTGTGAACGCGCGCCTGGGCCCCCCCCCTCACCCCAACCCCAACTACCCCCCCCCCGATCGCCGACGCACGCACCTCCTCCATGTCCCGACAGTTGGCGGCCTTGGCGCCTCCGACGGCCGCCCCAGATTGTTCGCTTCAGCGGCGGCCTGAGCGATTTCGGTGACAATGGCGCTTGCAAGCGCGCCAACACAAGCCAACAACCGACCAGTAGCATCGACTTGGGCTCCGCAAGTCCTCGACTTGAAGATCTTGATGTACGCCTGAAGGCGGCGAGAGCGATAGAAAATATGTCCCACGACGTCACCTTTACGGAAAGTATGCGCACCCCGAAATACTCGACGAGCTCTCGGCAGGTGGCGTCACGGCCGGCGATCTTCTTGACCAAAAGTCGGTCGCTGGGCAGCAGGCGAGGAGTGAGTGTGCGCAGCTGCTGCTTGAACTCCGCCTCGATCTCTGAAAACCAAAGACTCCCAATCAAGGCCGTTCCCTCCCAACTCCCCGCTTCCGCCAGCTCCACGCACGCACCGCCGAGCTGCCGTTGAAGTCGGGCTTGGTGGTGACCTTGAGGCCGGGGTGGGGCATGAGGAAGCAGTTGATGTCGTCGAAACAGGCGCGGACATGCCGTCGTACTCCGGCTGCTACTTGTCGTCCAACCGCAGCGTCCGCAATTATTTCTACTGAGGAGCGGGGGGAGAGGGAGGGGCGGGGGGGGGGGGGTTGACGAGAGGTCGCCACCCACCTGAAACCGCCGCTCGAGAATGCGCCGTCCGTCCTTGAAGCCCTACTCGGCCTCGTACGAGAAGCTCCAGTCGCGCACAAGGAACGTCAACGCCTGAAACGTCAGGCGCGATAGCCCACCGCTGAGAAATCTGCGGAGGGCGGTCTGGACATCTGGGGAGGCCAATTGGCCACATTGCCTTCCCCTGGATACGCCTCTTGGCACGCCCCCCACCCCCTTCCAAAATCTCTTACACCCCGCATACGTCCCATGATGGTCTCCGATCCTTCCCCATGTCGAAGACCCAGTTACATTCTGGTTTTCACCCTCCAGGCTCTCTTTCCTTCCCATACTTTCCAGGCAACATCCCCCCCCTCCGTATTGAAAGAAGTCGCGTAAAGTTGGGTTGCCTCATTCTCGGTTGTTTGACACAAACACACCAAAATATCTCTGTTTAGACCCTACACTCACCTAGTTAAGACCTATTTACACACGCTTTGGTGCGAAATTTCCGTGTTACCCCCCCCCCCTAACTGGCTGGAAGGGGGGGGGGGGGTGGCCACCCTGCAGTCCGCAGTTTACTGGGGTGAGAACATTCTGCGTGAGTTTCACCGACCCCAACGGCGACGCGGAGTCGACGGCGTCGGTCGCGCTGCGGTGGCGTCGAGGCGGCCCGGCGCCTTGTGCCACGCCGCTCAGCAGCGTCCTCTCAACAACTCCAAGCCGAGAGTACTGCATGGAGATTCCGGTCGATCACGCAAGGAAAAGAAGCAAACGGCACGGCTACGTTAGAAACCGGAGACTACCGTAACATTTGGCGAGAAGTATGCAAAATTTGCATTTTGTATTAATTCGTTTCTTGGTGTTGTAATTCTTTGCCAGCAACAGTGGAATTGTTGAGCTGCTGTACAGCAAGTTGTGTCCACAGTCTTATTATACTAGAGGCGCGTGCGGCCTCTGTCCGCCATGTGCACGTTAAGGAATCAGGCGAATAAAGCAACTGATTTTGCATATGACGTCGACGTAATCATACTGCGCAAGCAGATACGTAGCTGATTGGGAGGGCGCGCATAGACAAATATAAGCACTGCGAAACCCAAACACCCTGCTCCTCTGTTGATTGCGAGAATCTGCACCCTGTTGGCAATTGGCACAAATTCTCTTCTCCTCGGTTGATCACGAGAGCGTACACCACATTGACAGTTGTTGATCCTAGTTGCCCGCGACATCAAGGCAAACCTTTGATAAGCATTTCATGCATGAGCTGTGGGTTCGCAAGTCACACAGGTTGCAATTTTATTTATTTATTTCCAGCAAGCACGCACACGCTGTACACCACGAACAACACGATGACACCGCGACGCGATACAATGAACAACGTGGTTCGAAACATGGGACATGCCGCTGGAGGACTAGGCTACGGCTACGTTAGGCTGTGGCTGTGGCGTAGTCTGTAAGGCGTTGGATTCCTGACCGCGAGGTCGGGGGTTCGAGTCCTTGCTGGGCGAAGACCACGGCTACCCCCTTGGGCAAGGGGTTTAAACCACAATTGCTCCGGTTTCGGCCTAAAATCAGTGCCAGGTGGGGGCCCACCTTGCCTCGCGGCAGAACAACGCCCATGTTATGTATACGGCGCCGCCCTGTGATCTTGTGATCTAGTTAACGGCCATTGTGCTGTGTCAGGTGGTTGTCGTCAAAAATAAAGTTTTTTTTAAGACTAGCAGGAGCGAAAGAAAAGTAATCTTCAAAGCGTAAGGCAACATGTCGGTGGATGATTTTATAGACCAGTACAAGGTCTGCCTGCAAACGACGGAGTTCAAGCGAATCAACGTTGGTGGCAATGAGGCACTCAGGATAGCATAGGGCACGCATTCCAGGTAGGAGGCGGGTATACCGACGTTGAACTGACTCGAGAGTATCGATGCTACATCTTTGAGATGGGTTCCAGGCTGGAGGCATATTCGAGGCGGCTGCGCACAAGGCTGTTTGGATGAGGAAGTTTCTGTTTCGGACTGCAAAGCTGTTAAAGAGCACGTTAACCTTCGCTCACGCCGAGTGGACAACACTTCTGCAGTGCTCCTTGAACCGAAGATCTGAGCCCACAGCAACTCTCAAGTCACGAACGCAGTCTGCCGTCCTAAGAGTCTTTGTACCGATCTTGTACTCGGTCCAAATCTGACTGAAATTGCGCTTGTTAGTTTTCGGAGATTTGACGCTCAGGTACAATTTACAATCATCAGCAAAGCAAAGAGCTAGAGTTGGCTGTGAGCAAGTATCTGAGGTACATCGTTGATCGTTAAACAAGGAACAGAAGTGGACCTAGGACAGAACCCTGTGGGACACCTGGATGCGAGTTCATTGTTGCTCGAATACGTGTCACCAATTCGTACTCGCTACCTACGATCAGATAGCCATCCATTGCAAGAGGCGGCCTCTGACTCCGTAATGGCTCGGTTTTTGCAGTAATTGTGAGTGGCTGGCAGTGTCAAAAGCTTTCGCTATGTCCATATAGGCGACATCAACCGGCCTAGCCGCATCCAATTCAGTCGACCAATCGCGCAGGCACTCTAGCAATTGACTCGTTGTACTGTGAGAAGAAAGGAAACCATGCTGGGCTGAGGAAATTCCTGTTCTCATTGAAATGCGCGAGAAGCGCGCCCTTCACGAGCTTCTCAAGAGAGCGGCATACTGAGCTGGTTATGCTAATGGGGCGGTAATTTACAGGCTCTGAAGGAATTCTTGTCTGAAAGATAGGTGTGATATTCGCACAAGTCCAATCGTGAAGAAGAGCTGATGTAGCCAGCGAGAAATGTAATATTCGGGTTAACGGGGCTGCTAAGGAAACATATAACTTTTTTTAAAACACTGAGGCAGGTTGTCAGGACCTCAATGAAGACAGACTTGAATTGATCATTCAGCAGACGCGTCTTTAGCTCGTCGCCAGACACAAGACCATTTTCAAATCTCAGGAGAGGAACGTTATCCCTGCTCGTTAGGCGCGAAGAGACAATTTCCAGAACTGTCGCTCAGTCGCACCTAACAGTCTCTGTTCAGAGGCTACATTGGAGTGACGAATGGCAGCTCGTGCCTGTTTGCTTGCCGATCTCCATCGTTGGTACGCAGCGACTGACTAAGTAGCGGGAATGGAGTTGCCTTTGGTTTTTGAGTTGCCTTTGGAGGCAGGGTTTTTTTTTTGGGGTGTGTTGTGTTTTTTTTTGTTTTTTGGTTGTGGTGGTTTTTTTTTGTGTTGGGGTGGGTTTTGTTGTTTGTTTGGGTTTGGTGTGTTTTGGGTGGTTTTTGGTGTTGGGTTGTTTTTTTTGTTGTTTTTTTTTTTTTTTTAACCTTTGATAAGCATTTCATGCATGAGCTGTGGGTTCGCAAGTCACACAAGTTGCAATTTTATTTATTTATTTCCAGCAAGCGTTTGTTGTGTTGTTTTTTTTTTTGTTGGTGGTTTTTGTTTTTTTTTTTTTTTACGCACACGCTGTACACCACGAACAACACGATGACACCGCGACGCGATACAATGAACAACGTGGTTCGAAACATTGGACATGCCACTGGAGGACTAGGCTACGGCTACGTTAGGCTGTGGCTGTGGCGTAGTCCGTAAGGCGTTGGATTCCTGACCGCGAGGTCGGGGGTTCGAGTCCTTGCTGGGCGAAAACCACGGCTACCCCCTTGGGCAGGGGTTTAAACCACAATTGCTCCTGTTTCTGGCTGTACCGCGGTTTTGGCCTAAAATCAGTGCCAGGTGGGGGCCCACCTTGCCTCGCGGCAGAACAACGCCCATGTTATGTATACGGCGCCGCCCTGTGATCTTGTGATCTAGTTAACGGCCATTGTGCTGTGGCAGGTGGTTGTCGTCAAAAATAAAGTTTTTTAAAGGCTAGCAGGAGCGAAAGAAAAGTAATCTTCAAAGCGTAAGGCAACATGTCGGTGGATGATTTTATAGACCAGAACAAGGTCTGCCTGCAAACGACGGAGTTCAAGCGGATCAACGTTAGTGGCAATGAGGCACTCAGAATAGGATAGGGCACACATTCCAGGTAGGAGGCGGATATACCGACGTTGAACTGACTCGAGAGCTACATCTTTGAGATGGGTTCCAGGCTGGAGAGGCATATTCGAGGCGGCTGCGCACAAGGCTGTTTTGCAGAGCGGGATGAGGAAGTTTCTGTTTTGGACTGCAAAGCTGTTAAAGAGCACGTTAACCTTCGCTCACGCCGAGTGGGCAACACTTCTGCAGTTCTCCTTGAACCAAAGATCTGAGCCCACAGCAACTCTCAAGTCACGAACGCAGTCTGCCGTCCTAAGAGTCCTTGTACCGATCTTGTACTCGGTCCAAATCTGACTGAAATTGCGCTTGTTAGTTTTCGGAGATTTGACGCTCAGGTACAATTTACAATCATCAGCAAAGCAAAGAGCTTGAGTTGGCTGTGAGCAAGTATCTGAGGTACATCGTTGATCGTTAAACAAGGAACAGAAGTGGACCTAGGACAGAACCCTGTGGGACACCTGATGCGACTTCATTGTTGCTCGAATACGTGTCACCAATTCGTACTCGCTACCTACGATCAGATAGCCATCCATTGCAAGAGGCGGCCTCTGACTCCGTAATGGCTCGGTTTTTGCAGTAATTTTGAGTGGCTGGCAGTGTCAAAAGCTTTCGCTATGTCCATATAGGCGACATCAACCGGCCTAGCCGCATCCAATTCAGTCGACCAATCGCGCAGGCGCTCTAGCAATGGGGGGGTAGGTGGGGGGGGGTGGGGGGGGGGTGTGGGGGGAGGGGGGGGGGGGGGGGGAGAAGGGGGGGGGGGGAGGTGGGAGGTGGTTGGGTTAAAAGGTGGGTATTGGTAGGGGAGGAGGGTAAGGAGGGTAGTGTTATTTAGTGTTTTATGGTATATTGAGCTGAACCGTTTTTTTTCGGCGGGGGGGGTCTGGGGGGGGGGTGGGGGGGGTTGGGAGCTGGGGGGTCCGGAGCCCCCCCCCCCCCCCCCCAGTTACAGGTATGTCTAGCAATTGACTCGTTGTACTGTGAGAAGAAAGGAAACCATGCTGGGCTGAGGAAATTATCCTGTAAGTAGCCAGCGAGAAATGTAATATTCGGGCTAATGGGGCTGCTAAGGAAACTTATAACTTTTTTTAAACACTGAGGCAGGTTGTCAGGACCTCAATGAAGACAAACTTGAATTGATCATTCAGCAGACGCGTCTTTAGCTCATCGCCAGACACAAGACCATTTTTAAATCTCAGGAGAGGAACGTTATCCCTGCTCGTTAGGCGCGAAGAGACAAATTTCCAGAACTCAGTCGCACCTAACAGTCTCTGTTCAGAGGCTACATTGGAGTGACGAATGGCAGCTCGTGCCTGTTTGCTTGCCGATTTCCATCGTTGGTACGCAGCGACTGACTAAGTAGCGGGAATGTAGTTGCCTTTGGTTTTTTATGAGTCGGATTACTGCATTCGGCAATGCGTTTGTGCGTAATCGAGGTGTTGCGAGGGGGATGTATTGGTCTCATCGCCGAAGAAGTCGAAGTCCATGCTGCGCTCCGCAGCTGTACACATGCGCGCGCGCTCGTTGTTCAGTCAGAGAACTGCGCCGCCACAATAGCTTCATTGCTCGCTCCATCCAGCAGCTACGCGAGCCGGAGAGAAACGCATCTCTCGACGCCAGGAGGTCGGCAGCGCCTCCTCGTCGTTTTCTTTCGTGGCGAACGCCTGCGCGTTGCGGAAGAGGCGGATCCAGGGCCAGTCACGGATGCGCCCCGTCTGGGACCCTATGAGCGGCACGCCCAGCCATTTTCTGCACAGCTTCCCCCAGCCATTTCAGCCGTGGCCTTTTCTCGAATCAATCAACAACAGGGACGAGTGCACTGCGAGAGCACTACGTTTCACAAAAGCTGGTGGCCGGAGTTGACGTACCGACTACCGTAAACGAGTGGCTGGCCCCGATACGGTATTTCACGTTTCTTTTCAGACACGAATATAAAAGCAGACAGATGTATCGAATTGGACGTACGAGTGGGCTGATCCTTCTGGTCGCACCCTCCTACAAGCACCGACTGGGATACGCTCTAGCGCCGATGGCTGACCACTGCGCCCTGTGTATTTCAGGGTCGCAGCCAGGCTTTTTCGGCGCAGTCCCGTCCGCCAACCCACAACGCCTCGCGTGTGAGACGCACTCCGCAACCACTAGGCCAGCTCCAAATACGAACGATTGGAGCGGTACGCGCTTTTAAAGAAGCCAAGTCGCAGACTTAGGCGGCAGCACAGCGTTTCGCTTCATCGGATCCGGGACGACGACACGTCGACACGCATCTCTACTCAACACTTCTACATTTTGCGCCTCTACTGCCAAGCGAACGTCGCCTCACAAGATATCCGACTTTTGCATCGTACTACGTAGTCGCATAACAAAAACAAATTGAAACAGACAGGAATGCAGGGTGATGAGCACAGGCAGAGAGATGGGACGGCGACGAGAACAGCGATCGACTCGCCTCTCTAAAACGCGATGAAGTTTCGGCAAGAAGGTCTTCGAACACGGCACGTATCAACTCCGCGGAGAGGATGGAGAACTCGTTCGGGCGGTTCGGCTGACGACGCGTCATAGGACTGATGAACTTCTTCGTCTCCACGCGGTTTTGAGGCTTCCGGCAGGCAGCTGCGGTGCTTTGCGCTCGTCTCCATTGGCACGCGCTCGTAGCGCGCCTCGCCGCCGATCGTTATTTTTGTACTTGGTTTCGTTACGTGCTCAGAAAGTAGAAGTCGCAGACGGGATTGAAGTCCCGTTCTTCTCGTACTTCTGGACGAGCAGGGACCACTTGCTCAGCTCGCCCAGACTTGCGACTGCGAGGATCGCCTGCACTCGTCTGCCCAGCGCGTCTCATCCTGGGCGATCGCCGATAGCCGCGCCAATGCACGCACGCGACGCGAACGCGCGTCCGTCTCAAACGTACACACAGCAAGAGTGAGTGAGTGAGTGTAGTGAAGCAAGTGAGCAGGAGACCCAACGGACCGACACAGCCTCGGATATTCCTTGTTAGCAACGTTAGCAACAGCTGATCGAAGAACTGACTTCATCTTCAAACCCCCGTAACTTCCAGCGCACTCTACCGATTGAAGTCGTTCTTTGCAGCTTAAGGCTGATTCATAATTAACGGTCTTCCCATCGGTCTCGGTCTCGGTCTCGGTCTCGGTCTTCGCATCGGTCTCGGTCTCGGTCTCGGTCTTTTTGACCCATGCAAAACTGACAACGCGTTGCCTCCGGTCTTTCAATGATCTTCGGTCGAATGCGCGCCTTTCAGCGTATTTAGGAGCGTACTGTGGCCCTTGTTTTCGACCTGTTTCATTTTTTTATGCGACTTCCCTAGAAACAAAAAAAAGCACACGCAGTAGCCGACGAGAACGCACTATCACCAGACAGACAGACATTGTGCGGCAGACGCAGACCGCCCCCAGCGCTTCTGGCCGCCGCCACGGGCGCGGACGCCGCTACAGGAGCTGTCGTCAGCGCCGGCGTCGACACTGTGGCCGCTGCTGCCGACGCTTTCGCTGACGCTGCCGCTTTTGCCGACGCTTACAGAAAATGCAGGACACTGCCGTCGGGCCGTCCACTATGTAATGGCGGCGCAGATTTTCCCGCCGCCGTGTCTTTAGAGACGTGCTGCCATGCCGCCGCCGTCTTTTTTGATTTTTGGTATTAGAGCGGTCGTCAATTATCCAAGGAGACGGGCCGCCTACACCTGTTGAATAAACTAAATCTTAAACTCTTCCTTGTTTTCAATTTCGGCAAATTTCCTAGTCGCTTTACCCTTATGCGAATACCGACTAATTCTTTGAGGGTCACGGCTATAGTAAAGCGTGACTACGGTAGCGCGCGCGTTCAACACGAGACCGCTGAAGACCGATGAAGACCGGAGCAAATGTTCAAAGTTCCCAACATCGTCGGTCTGGTCTCGGTCTCGGTCTTCGCATCGGGTCTTGGCTGTTTAGCATGGGAAGACCGAGACCGAGACCGAGACCGAGACCGAGGGGAAGACCGTTAATTGTGAATCAGCCTTTACGCTCGCCCGATGTTGTCCATGTAGATGTACATACACCCTGTACTCTCAAATTTTTGTTGCAATCGTGATGTGTAATTGTGTAGTCGTAACCATTGCGCTCTATAGTGCGCCCTACAAAACTACCGCCCAGTGTCGTCATCTGCTTCTGCGCCTGAACTCTCAAACGCGTACACAAGCCAAACGAGACAGTTGGTAGTTTCCTTTAATGTCGCTTTCTCGCTTCATTTATGTCACTGCTTCTTAAAAATGTCCAATGGTAAGTCAGTTCCCTTCATTTCAATGATCTCCTTAAATCGATCAATCAATCAATCGCTAGCGCAGACAGGCTTTTGCTCATAGTTGAGTCGGCAACTCTGCCCCGGTGAACATTCGAAGCGCTTGCAGGGGCACACCGCCTCGTACGTGGGACAGTCGCTCTCGCCGTCCTCTCCGATCGGCCAAGTCTTGTAGTAGCAGTTGCGAGCCGGTTTTGGCATTGGGCATTCTGAAGCGAAAGCCGGTTTTCAGAGAAGAACGAACCATGAACTATACGGCAGTTGAATGAACTTTGCGCACTGGGCAAGTCGAGGGCGTCGCAGGCGCTCTCGCAGGCGCGTCTCGTGGCGAAGAGGTTGGTGGTGCTCATGCAGCCTCCGTAGACAAACGACTCGCACTGTCCGGTCGCGCGATCGAACGTGAACGACGGGATGTACGCCTCGCAGGGCTGGAGGGTCGGCCTCATAGGCGGCAGGCTGCAGCGCTGCGCCCCGGTCAGGCCGTCGCTCCAGGCGCTGCCGCCGCAAGCGTGCTCGCACGCTTCCTGGCTGTCGAACGAGTTCGCGTTGCCCTCGCAACCGCCGTACGTGAACGGTCGACACTCGAGGCTGGCCCAGTCAAAGGCCCACTTCGGGATCGCCGCTTCGCAGGGCCCAACTTTGGCACGCATCAGGCACCTGCAGAGGCGCTGCTTGCATCATTCGGCCATGTGTACTCTGCGTGCTGAGCTGCTCGTTCGGCTGAGAACGCTGCCCGTGTAGCCGTCGGCCAGCAATCGAACTCACCTGCCCAAAGACTGGTCGACCTCCTCGGTGCCGTGCACGACCACCGCGAGCGCCAGAAGCAGCGAGCAGCGAAACATGCTTGAAGTCAGCTCGCGTCGGCGATGCGTCGTGGCTTATTTCGAGAGTAATTCTGCAGGAGAGCACACGGACAGAGGAGACGAGCGTGAAACGACAGGCTCACAGCTACGCTGATAAATGCACTGATAAGAGGATGGCTGCAACGCCCATGCAAACACGCAAAGCGTAAAGCCGAAAAACCATTCTAAATTCGGTCTTTGATCGGAATTTGTCGGAGTGCACGTTGAGTGTGCGGTACACACACCCCACAGCCTAGGTATGTATGTACATCCCCTATGCTGAATAAGTGTCTGCTGTAGTTTTACATTTACCAAATATTCTTACGCACTGTACATGTAAATCTCTCTAGAAAGTCGTAACTCTACATAAAACTGTCGCAGCTTATGTATTTGTTGCCTTTCGCTTTGGCATACGGACGAAACGGTGCGTTGGGTCCTCTGACGCGCTCTGCAATGCACTTCCAATTGGTGCATTTTAAATTGATAATGTACTAATAAATTGTACTACTGTGCTGTATACTGAACTGTACTAATACTGTACTGAACTGTACTGTACTGAACTGTACCAATAAATACTCCGTGCGTGTATTTTGAAACACCCCTAAAGTCACTTATGCTGCGGCAATCGGATCAGCATTAAGCTGCGCTGGTCGAGCGTTTTATCACGCCATAGAGCTTACCCGCCTCTCTGGCTCAAGCGTTCTGGTGCGTGCGTGCGTGCGTGCGTGCGTGCGTGCGTGCGTGCGTGTTAGTACGTACGTGCGTGCGTTGTACGCGCGGCAGACGCGTTGTACACCTCATAGACTCGTTTGCTGATCCACTCCTCGCTAGAAACAACCGTACGGCTCGCTCGTTTCTGCAAGGACGGACCGGCCGGTCGCCGCAAGACGCCAGGCGACTGCGATTGTCGGCTGTGTCGGGCTGGAGCTGCAGAGCATCAGGGCTAGAGCCAGGGCTATGCGCAAACATGCGACAACGTTGCATATCGGTTGAACTGAAATTCTAGCTTGCGCTGCCCAGGAGTAATTGCAAATTCGCACAGTTTACACTTGCACAGTTGGCGCTGCGCAAACGCGGGCTGGCGCAGCAAACGTGGCGTACACTCCCCATCGGAATTTTTACTATAGTCTGTGTCAAATGCTCGTGAACTGGAGGTTTTTTGGGAAAATATCGAAGGTGCTTGAGAATTAATTAAGAAGATAAGATACTATATAGATGGATAGCCCAGCTGGAGCTCCGATTTATTCTGGTCCTTATTTGCAATTCGGAAACTACCCATCCCACAATTGCAACTGACACCAAAAAATCACCTTTTTACTGGAAGGACCTAGCTTGCTGAAAATTGCAGGATCGATAGGTGCCGACAGGGCCATCTTTCACTCCAAAAATGGTTCAATTCGAATCGTGAGATTTTGAGATATCGCCAAAACAAAATTTCAGAAAACATTAAAAATGGCCAAAATCGCGATTTTCTAAAAATCTAGGGGCACCTTGTTAATATCTCGAGAACCGTATGCTGGATCGAAATGAAATGTTTTGCTCGCATATAGTCCAGACCAAGACCTTTCCAATGATATGCAAATTTTTGCTCTGACGCCTTCTGTGGCGCTATTATGGTGCAATTTCCATTTTTCGCGGCAACGCTTACTAAATTCGATGCCATTCGGGTGTGCTTTGGTAGAATGGTCTGAAATTTGGCCACCACGTGCCCACAGCCGCCACGCAAAAAGTATATTTTCAATTTTTTGATTGGACCTTTCCATCTAGAGAAAAGGTTGAGAAACTGCCAGAGTCGACAAGCTCAAATTTTTGGGTTTTTTTGCTGTCTGTTTGACGTATTATAAGTCACCGGAGAATGGGTGTAATGTAGTCAAAGCACACCCGAATGGCATCGAATTTAGTGAGCGTCGCCGCGAAAAATGGAAATTGCACCATAATAGCGCCACAGAAGGAGTCAGAGCAAAAATTTGCATATCATTGGAAAGGTCTTGGTCTGGACTATATGCGAGGAAAACATTTCATTTCGATCCAGCATACGGTTCTCGAGATATTAACAAGGTGCCCCTAGATTTTTGGAAAATCGCGATTTTGGCCATCTGTTACGTTTTCTGAAATTTTGTTTTGGCGATATCTCAAAATCTCAAGATTCGAATTGAACCATTTTTGGAGTGAAAGATGGCCCTGTCGGTACCTATCGATCCTGCAATTTTCAGCAAGCTAGGTCCTTCCAGTAAAAAGGTGATTTTTTGGTGTCAGTTGCAATTGTGGGATGGTAGTTCCGAATTGCAAATAAGGACCAGAATAAATCGGAGCTCCAGCTGGGCTATCCATCTATATAGTAAGTTCTTAATTAATTCTCAAGCACCTTCGATATTTTCCCAAAAAACCTCCAGTTCACGAGCATTTGACACAGACTTTAGTCTTCATTTATTATTAACCAGCCGGGGTACTATACTCACTTAACTGTCTTACGTTATTCACTGGGTTGAGCCAGTCGCACACTGGCACAGAGTATACCAACCTATATATGTACATACAGTGGCACTATGCAATTCTGCACCGACAGCTGTGCCGAGTCAGCGCTGCGGATCGGCACGCAAGTCTTTGCGCCCTACACAAACGTCTGTGGACTGAACACTCTGCGACGCACCGCGGAGTGTCCCTTTCCCGGGTCCAGTGAGCACCGTATTACTGCGAACTGTTTATAATGGAAATGTGCCGTAAATTCACTAATTTATGCAGTTTTTCTGTGTTGTGCAGTGCGTGCACGCAGCGGTGCTCATGCACCCATCAGGCTTGGACAATGAGATACTGGGTGCGGCCTTGGAATGGCAGAATCTCAGCTACTGTATCGTGGATTTGCACAATGTCAACTTTGGCTCTTTTGCTAGAGAGAACTCCACCGGCATTGCGAAGATGATTTTAAACGCGGAGGGGAGCATTGAACTGTAAAGCTATTCTTTGATGCTTACCTACCCTCAATCCCAAAAGTTGAGTACCAACCCGCATTTGCGTTACGTCCCGCGGGACGCTCTGATTTTGCGTGACGCGCGAGACGCACGCTGTAGCATAGGGCTGGGTGAGAGGGGACGGCGCGCGCGTCGCCCAATGACCGCTTAGATCGGGATGCGCGCGGGGGGCCGGTGGGAACGGGCGCCGCTACCACAATCTACCTAGTGACCGCTCTTCTTGCCCCGCGCGCATCCCGTCCCGATCTAAGTGCGCGGTCATTGGGCGACGCGCGCGCCGTCCCCTCTCACCCAGCCCTATGCTACAGCGTGCGTCTCGCGCGTCACGCAAAATCAGAGCGTCCCGCGGGACGTAACGCAAATGCGGGATTTGGTACTCAACTTTTGGGAATGACGGTATCTTTTGCACAACACACCGCCCATTTACATATGTAGAACTGTAATTCATAATCCATGTAGTTGTGGCACTGTTGATTCAAAACCTTTCTTGGTGTGCCATAAAGCCGTCTTCTGTGTGTCTTTCTTAGCGTTCTATGACTGCAATTCGCTGTGTGCACGGTTCTGTACTCCCCATTGAAGATTGACACAACCTCAGTAACATGGTCACTTTCATACGAACGAAACAAGTATTTGAGCTACGCGTATCCCATAGTTCCAGTTGAGTACGGGTTTGTGACTAACCATGGCTCGAATGACTTGATGACTGCTGCGACCACGGCTATCCGGGTCTTTAAGAGAGATTTGAGATATTCGCTTTTCGCCACGTTTTCTCTCATGTGGCTTCTGAAGTGGATGCTAGCCCGTTTTGAGAAATGGACTGGCGGCGTTCCCCTCAAAAGTGGATGGACGCTCGACCTAGCGACGGGCCTTCTTGCTGTGTTCGTAATGAACTTGTATCAAGGAGTTGCTGTTGCGAACTTTTTGGTCAAGCCAAAAGGTGGCATCCAATTCTATACCCATTGCATCAACTATGTACATTCTGTTGTATCTGCCTGTACGCGCACGTGTATGGGTACCTAATACCTATGTACCAGGTAGGTAGGTATAGCTGTACACATGCACAGATGATTTTATCAACACGTCACCACAACATCATACACTTTGAACGACACGCACACTTTGTTCACATTCAGAAGTTCCGCCGTTTACTGACTTCCAATCTTTGGTTAAAGCGATTGAAAGTGGTTCGCTAACATTTGTTAAGAATCCTGATGGTTCATTCTTTTTTGACATGATACGCCTCAGTTCAAATGGCACATTTTACCAGCTCAGAAAAGCGGTCACAAGCAATCCTATTGTGGTCGTGCCAACTAATGAACTAATTCCAAAACTGGCTAGTGGGCATTTTGTTTCTGTGCAGTATGACTGCTTTGTGGCCAATCTTGTCAAACAAAGTGAGTTTTGCCTCTGCGTTTGTGCTTTCAATGATTGCCTGCATTCTTTCGTGACGCACGCACGCACGCACACGCACGCACGCACGCGGCGTGCAGTTATTCCAACTTATAGGTGGATGCTCACTCAGTTATCGCAAACTGACGGATCGTATTGCGACGCAGTATCGCAGTTGGCTATTTGCTGGCAATTCGACCAAAGCTCAGCGGGTATCGAAGGCTTTGGTGATGACACAGGTCAGAGGCACGCACGCACGCACGCACGCCCGCACGCACGCACGCACGCACGCACGCACGCACGCACGCACGCACGCACGCACGCACGCACGCACGCACGCACTGACGCACGCACGCACGCACGCACGCACGCACGCACGCACGCACGCACGCACGCACGCACGCACGCACGCACGCACGCACGCACGCACGCACGCACGCACGCACGCACGCACGCACGCACGCACGCACGCACGCACGCACGCACATGCACGCAAGCACGCACGCCGCGCGTGCACGCACGCACGCACGCAAGCACGCAAGCACGCAAGAACGCACGCACGCAAGCACGCAAGCACGCAAGCACGCACGCACGCACGCACGCACGCAAGCACGCACGCACGCACGCACGCACGCACGCACGCACGCAAGCACGCAAGCACGCACGCACGCAAGCACGCACGCACGCACGCACGCACGCACGCACGCACGCACGCACGCACGCACGCACGCACGTACAGCACGCTGAAAGTACACCGTTGTAAGGTTTAGGCCTATATTCGCCAACTCGAGGCGAAATACCTCGACAACTTTCAAGCTGGTTGTCTAGAAAAGCGCACCTTACTACGAACCGAAGAGTCGTTGTCCATTGAACAGGTGAGGAGGTGGAGTGGACGCGGGCGTTCTAAGCGGTAATTTGCTGTGCCGGGCACAAGTCGTCCTATGTCAGAAATTTGCTCGAGAACCCAGAAATTTTGCTCCCAGGACACTACCCTTAAGCATGTGTTTACCCAGAAATCAAGAAATTTTTTTTTTAATTTTTTTTTTTAAATTTTTAGAACAAACCTAAAAAAGGTGTATCTCCACATTGCTTCTAAGAATGCTCAAGAAAAATTTCAGCCCGATGTGTCAAGAAAGGAGAACCGGTCGGTAACAGGCAGAGCTCGTGCGCCTGCGTGCGTGCGTGCGTAACCAGTATGGTGTCAGCTCAGATGAAAGGTCCGCACCTTGAAAGGCGCGCACGCGCACCACAAAAAGGCACCGCAGGTTTAGAAGGCACGCACCTTTTTATTATGTCTAAACGTGTAAGAAGAGGAAGAAGGGTTTTCTTTGGTTTTAGGCATAGGCTTTGATGTGACTGAGACCGCTGGTTAGTCTAGGAAGAACTATATGCGAGTTGCAATTATCGCACACTCCATTATTTCCGTTCACAATGTCAGTAGCGGTTTATCACGACGCAATTGTAATGTCAGTTATTCATTGTAGTTTGTCATAGCTGGTGTCGGACATATCAGGCTTTCTGAAATGTGCATGGCAGTGACCAATAGGGCTGGTCGTGGCCTAGAGCCCGCGCCCTTTGGAAACTGTCGTGTACCTGCTGCCAGCTGGCCGCGCAATTTCACCCACATGGGTGATGTTGTGCGGTCAGTTGACACCTGACGGCAGCAGGGCACACTGGTAAAGCGGAAACGTTCAACCAGCTGGGCCAGGTGCCTCCCTTCGGGGAGTGGGTGGAAGCCCCAACCGCTTTTCTGAAAAATTAGGCTTGGGCAAGGTGGTGGTAGAGAATTAGATTACCTACATAAGTTCCACAAGGCCCCTGGTTCAATTCTCTCTCGAGGGATCCGTATGAGGACTTCCCTTTCGGTGGATGATTTCTCTGGTCATTCTACCGTAGGTAGAATTCGGTGTGAGGCGGCTCCGGGGCTTCGGCCCGAAATCCGTGCCAGGTGGGCGGCTCCCACTTCCCTCGCGAGAGAAGAACGCCGTATACGTGATACAGTGATGAAATTTCGAATGAAAGGCAACAAATTCAAATGAAGTGCTTTTTGAAACGAGCTTGTTTTTAGCTCTTGGTTCGTCGTGTTATGTGCTGGAATAATTGCTGGGCTCTTGCTCTTTTTCATGGGGACTGTATGGCGGAGTGTCGCAAGACGCGTCTCCGTGATGTTCAGCGATCGATATCCGTGCTGTGTTAGAGTAGTGTTGCGCAAGAGTAGGGGCTGATTTGCTTTGGTTGTCTTTCACCAATGCTTTGTCTCTAAGTCTACCACACATAAAATAGAAAGTAGCCCCGGTTCTTCAGCCTGCAACAAGAGCTACATAGTAGTCGGGTGCTTGGGCTTGGTCTGGAATGGCTTATGGAAGTTCTTGGGACAGGACGTCCCGATTGCGGTCCGCCCAAAGGATGTGCCAGCGCGCGAGGTCGACGATCTTCTCCCAGTCGTTGCAGTTGTTGCCAGCGCACTGGCACAAGTATTTGCGCTGCTGGCGGTACACGCTGCAAGGGAGAAACACGCGCCTTCATGCATTCATTGCCAGCACTCAGCACAGTGGACCACTGAACTACATACATACATATACGTTCTGCAACCGTTGGTAGACACACAGGGTGCCTCGCAATGTATGGCTGGCCAAGGCTGACTAACCAGGCGTCCCCGACGTGCTCCCAGTGCTCCCTGTAGAACTCCTCCGAGACGCAGGGGTTCAGCAGCTCATAGTTGGGCCCGAAAACGTCGAAGTGCGCGTGACAGCCTACAGTGCCTTGGGGACACTGAACTATTGGCACAATGAAGTTAGTCTATCTCCGTGTCGTCCGGCTGAGGGAAGGGGGGGGGCAGGGAGGGGGTGGGGGTGGGGGTGGAGTGGTCACGCACGGCAAAGATGACCGGCTGCCGACTGTTGCGGAACTGGCCAGAGAGACAGCTCGAGACCCTGGGCCGACTCAGACGGCGGTCGCGGGCGGCGCTCTTGGAGACGATCGTCCACATCAGCGTCCTGTTGTTCGCCGTCGTGATGTTCAACATAAGGCGCCAATGGTAAGTCACTGCTATGTAGCCCCCTTTCGCTCGCGTTACTACTTTGGCACACAGTGCTGCCAACGAAGCGATCGCAACTGCACGCTATCTACATTTGATTGGAAAAAGCGATTCGTGGCCCCTTTGGCGCCTCTCGAGCTTCTGGATGACTTCCGCGGTGTTCAGGTCAGTCCATTGTCCCGTCTCATGGCTGAATCCAGTCGTCGTTGCCACCACGCAGACCATTGTCCAGGCTGACAGCCAAATCATGCTTGTTGCACCGTTTGCGTTCCGCTCTGTCGACTGTTGATCGACTGGGCGCAGAGCAAAAACTATACATAGAGACCAGACCACCACGGGCGTTTGTTTATTTATCCCCGCGAACGCGCTCTTCAGCCGCTCTCGTGGGCCGTGGCCAGACGACGCTTGTTTATATACTTGTGAAATCGAGCTCTCAATGCGGCGCAATGCGGCGCACGATTATGACCGTCGTCAGCGGACTACGGTATTTAAATCGACTCCTCCATCCAGGGGCCTAGGGGCAAATGTTTTTGATAAGTTTGCTACGAACTCTGTTTGATACGAAATTTTTGCAGCAGTAATAAAGTGTGCTTTGCCTAGTAAATCGGTTGAACACTAAGTAAATCTGCTGTACTTGCTGTCCCACTGAATGAATTAATTTGTTCAATGCAATCAAAAGTGTTGATTTTTGTCTACACCATGTCACCGTTCCCACCGCCCTTACCCTATACATACGCCTCCCCCACCGTTTTGTCCCATTTTCGGCTGCAATAATTGTAGGGGTACCTATGTACATATGTATGTATGCTCAAGGCTGCCCCTATACGCAAACATGCGCGCGCCAACGTTGCACATCAGTTGAACTGAAATTCTATCTTGCGCAGCGCAGAGTATAATTGTCAATTCGCAGAGTATACATTTGCACAGTTTGCGCAAAGGCACAGTGCCCCAAACGCGACACACACACACTGACCGCCGGAACTGCCGCTAGTCTTTGTTCACTACTAACAAACCACCACTGCTCGATTTTCTGCTGAAGTGATTCAATTCACTGAGCCAGTGTGCCGCGCGTTGGCAGAGCAGAACCAGCCTAGAGTGGCACTATGCAATTCTGCAGCAACAGCAGTGCCGAGTCACTACTGCGGATCGGCACGCAAGTCTTTGCGCCCTACACAAACGTCTGTGGACTGAGCACTCTGCGACCCACCGCGGAGTGTCCTTTTCCCGGGTTCAGTGAGCACCGGTTTAGTGCAAACTCTTTATATGTGCCATAAATTCACAACTAAATGCAGTTTTCATCAAGAAAAACTCAACCCCCTCCGTAGCCTGCCCTTTGACATACCTATGTATGTATGTGCAGCTTGCGCTAGGGTGGGCCCAGCTAATAATGTGCGTGAGTGCGGGCCTGCTATGGCTTACGCATCGGTGCTCATGCGCCCATCAGGACTGGACAACGAGATATTGGGAGCGACCTTGGAATGGCACAACCTCAGCTACTGTATCGTGGATTTGCATAATGTCAACTTTGGCGGCTTTGCTAGGGAGAACTCCAGCGGCATTGCAAAGATGATTCTAAATGCCGAGGGGAGCACAAAGCACCGTGCCTAGAATTGTAATGTACAATAGTTGTCGTACTGTTAATTCAAAACCCCCAGTCTTCTCTATAAATGACACTCGCTGTGTGCGTGGTTTGTAACTCCCCATCAAAGATTGACACATGCTCAGCAACATGGGCACTTTCATACGATCGAAGCCAGTATCTGAGTTACGCGTATCCCATAGTTCCATTTGAGTTTGGTTTTGTGACGAACCATGGCTTGAATGACTTCATGACTGCAGCAACCACAGCTATCAGAGTCTTTAAAAGAGATTTGAGATATTCACTTTTTGCAACATTTTCTCTCATGTGGGCTTTGAAGTGGATGCTAGCCCGTTTTGAGAAATGGACTGGTCCTCTCAAAGGTGGATTGACGCTTGACCTAGCGACGGGCCTTCTTGCTGCGTTCGTTATGAACTTTTATCAAGGAGTTGCTGTTGCAAACTTTTTGGTCAAGCCAAAAGGTACCGTACAATTCTACTGGTAGCCCTTTCTATCCACATTGTACATAGCAGCTATCGTATTTGCACTTGAATTGAAACAACACAAATTGCGTGTTCATATGCAGAAGTTCCGCCGTTTACTGACTTCCAATCTTTGGTTAAAACAATTGAAAGTGGTGCATTAACATTCGTTAAAAATTCTGATGGTTCATTCTTTTTTGATATGGTACGCCTCAGTTCAAATGGCACATTTTATCAGCTCAGAAAAGCTCTCGCAAGCAATCCTATTGTGGTCGTGCCAACTAATCAACTAATTCCAAAACTGGAAAGTGGGAATTTTGTTTCCTTGGGTTATGACCACTTTGTGGCCAATCTTGTTAAACAAAGTGAGTTTTTCTCTGCGTTTGTGCGTGCGTTTAGGGCTCCTTGCATACTTGCCATTTTACGGCGTGCGTGCGTGCGTGCGTGCGTGCGTGCGTGCGTGCGTGCGTGCGTGCTGCGTGCGGCGAGCAGTCTTTCCAACTTAGGTGGATGCTCGCTCAGTTTTCGAAAACTGACCGATAGTGTTGCGACGCTTTATCGCAGTTGGATATTTGCTGGAAATTCGAGTAAAGCTCAGCGGGTATCAAAGGCTTTGGTGATGACACAGGTCAGAGTTACCTTACGTGCGTTTTGCATTGAAAGTGGCGTTTTGTTGAACTTCAGTTGAACTTGTCCGCCCGCGCGCGCGCGCGCGCACGCACGCACGCACGCACGCACGCACGCACGCACGCACGCACGCACGCACGCACGCACGCACGCACGCACGCACGCACGCACACGCGCGCGCACGCACGCACGCACGCGCACGCACGCACGCACGCACGCACGCACACTGAGCGCACACAGTTGTAAGGTTTAGGCCTATATTCGCCAACTTGAAGCAAAATACCTCGACAATTATCAAGATGATTGTCTGGAAAAGAGTACCTTATTTCGAACCGACGAGTCGTTATCGATCGAACAAGTGAGTACACAATTGGGTGTCATACTGTAACTCTTAGTAGGTGTGCATACGGTGTAGCTACAGTGGATTTTCGTTTAGCTCTTGGGAGTATTCGTTGTGTTATGCGCCGGTATGTGCGCTGCGCTGCTACTCTTTGTTGTGGAGACGATTTTTCGGAGGGTCGTCTCGTCAGTCGCGCCTCTGTGATGTTTTAAGCGATATTCACGTTTGCGTTGCGCAAGAGTATAGGTGTGATACAGTGATTTGCTTTGATTGCTTCTCGTCATCAGTTCGGGCAGCGTATGGCTTAGTGGTAGAGAATCGGCCTCTTGCGCGCACGGTTCTCGCTTCGATTCTTGATGGATCCACTAGATAAAGGACTTCCCTTTCGATGGATTTTCTGGTGCCGTCGCTGCCCTGGATTACAGTTGGCGTTCTTCCGAATGTCTTTGGCTAATTATGCAGGCTCTAGACGGGCAGGCGTCATGGAAATGCTACAGCTATATGCTGTATGCTATGTATGTGGGCCATAATGGCCTCCTAGCGTCGCCCCGAATCCAACAACAACAACAACAACAACAACAACAACAACGTGTACACACGTTGTACATGTTCCGCCTTGTATATTGGCAGGCCTTCCTTGCATGCTAGTCGGAGAGTACACGAGTACACGTGAAGCGTCTCCATTGAAGCGAAGACCTTGATGTGCCCACTACGGTTCAAACGCACTGGAAAAAGTAAAATTTTATTGCAACTCTTTTCTACATTCCTCTATTTATCTGCCCAAAAAATTATCGAAAAATATTTTGAATTCTCGAAAAAATATTCCGATTATCACTCCTAGTGCCCAAATAGTGGGGCACCCCTAGATGTGCGTGCCCTACACGTACACACCCTTTCGCCAATTTTTTTTCCAATATTGAGAGAGGGTTTCCCGTAAGTTATGCGGGATGGCGATGGCCAGTGGAGCTCTCTCCAGCAAAGAAAAGCGGGACGGCGATAGCCAGTGGTGGGCTGATCCCCACTAACACCCCCTCCCCCATAAGCCCACCTATGCGCACCACCCCATGTGTGCGCAAGCATGTTGGCATACGCAGACATGTTGCAGCGTTGCATCGGTTGAACGGAAATTCTAGCTTGTGCACGCCGAAGTAATTGCTAGATTGCGGAGCACATATATTTGCACAGCTTGCCCACGCGTGGCACACTGAGCGTCGGACCTGCGTTTTCCTCTGTTCTGCCATTAGAACCGGTTTGCGCCTACACGTTATACCAAAAGCATACCGGTTTGATACTCAGGTATATTGGTTGATGTAGGTATATACTCCTCGTGGGGAGCTTCAACGTGTGTGTGTGTACTATGTGTTGCACGATGAAGTCATGCAACAGCAGCGCCGAGCCACTGATGCGCATCGGCACGCAAGTCTTTGAACCTTACACAAACGTGTGCGGACTGACGACTCTGCGACCCACGCCCCAGTGTCCCTTTCCAGGGTCTCTGAGCACTGCTTTGGAGCGAGCTCGTCTGCGTGTGCGTGTATGTGCGTGCGTGCGTGCGTGCGTGCGGACGTGCGTGCGTGAGTGCGTGCGTGCGGGCGTGAATGGAGCTCAGTGCTCACGCACCCATCAGGACTGGACAACGAGATTTTGGGCGCCGCCTTGGAATGGCACAACATCCGCTACTGTATCGTCGATTTGCATAACGTCGGCTTTGGCGGGTTCGCTAGGGAGAACTCGACCGGAATTGCGAAGATGATTTTCGATGCGGAGGGGAGTGCAGAATTGTGTAGCAGCTGTGAGAAAACGCAAGACCTTTAAAAAACATCCCTACTAGGTACTATGCTCACGTGATCTCCAATTGGGCCTAAAGTTTTTGGCTTGCAAATTAAAAAAAATCCTTACTGTTGAGTTCATTGTTACGGTTCTGATCTCCCCCTTTAAGATTGACACAACCTCAGTGACGTGGTCACTTTCTTACGACCAAAACGAATATCTCAGCTATGCGTATCCTATTGTTCCGCTCGAGTATGGTTTCGTAACGAACCATGGTTCGCATGACTTGATGACTGCTGCCACCACCGCTATTAGAGTCTTCAGTGGAAGATTAAGATATTTGCTTGTCGCGACAATATGTTTTATGTTTCTGCTGAAGCGGATGCTAGCCCGTTTTGGGAAATGGACTAATAATGGTTCTCTCAAAAGCGAAGCATCGCTCGAACTTGTCAAGGGCCTTCTTATTGCGTTTGTCATGAACTTTTATCAAGCAGTGGCCGTCGCAAACTTTTTGCTCACGCCAAGAGGTACAGTACACTTTAATTGGCCCCAGAGACCCATTTCAGCTTAATAGTCAATCCCCCCCCCCTAAATTTGCCTCTTCAATAAAGCAATGCCTAGATATATTAAGGAAAATTTTGCAGGTGGCTGCAAAAAAAGGAGAATATGTGACGCTCCTTTAGGCCCAGTTTGAAAAAACGCGGTATTAAAAGTAGCCACTTCATCAGATGATCAACTTCAGTTTGGACAAACCGTGTATAATCGAACCAAGCGCAGCAACACGTCACATATTCGGCGTTTGTTGTGCGAGCCATCGCACACAGCCACAACACTACCACTATCAATCCACCCTCACAAACTCTTTCATCTCTCTGACGATGCGCATTCTCTGACGATTCATTAGGCATCGTATGGATGGACAGGGCACACAGCCAAAGATTCTGCATAAATAATTTCGCTGCCCTGTCCATCTTAAATTTTTAATATGTGGCTTGCCCTTACAGTAAGTGATATGCACCATCAATTCACGATCTTGAGTACCAAGTACATTGTATATTAAGGAAAAATTTGCAGGTGGCTGCAAAAAAAGGTGAATATGTGACGCTCTTTTGTTGGAGCCCAGTTTGAAAAAGAGGGGTATCAATCAAGGCATGCCTCATTTATGTATAGCCACTTACGCTTTGCAGCTGATCAACTTCAGTTTGAACAAACCGTGTATAAAAACCAAACCAAACGCTGCAACACGTCACATATTCGGCATTTTTTCGTGTTCGCGTGCATAGAAAGGAGCAGTGGCAATTATAGGACCTAACTGGACTGGAACACCCCACATTCACATATGTCGCATGACTGAATGAATGGTTGCGAGACAGGCAGGAGGGACCCCAGGATCTTGCACAAGGACCACTATGAAGACGCACGCACGCACGCACGCACACACACACGCACGCACGCATGCACGAACGCACGCACGCACGCACGCACGCACGCACGCACGCACGCACGCACGCACGCACGCACGCACGCACGTACGCACGCAAGCACGTTGTATAGGAGCAGTGCGTTATTGGGTGAAATGCCAAAAAGGGGAATGACGAATGGAGCCAGTACCGTATGTATACCTACACATCACTAACTGAACTGCAGTGGCAATCCACGTCTCACAAATGTTAGCAAGGTGCGATTATTATTTAGGTAGGAACTTTGGCTGTGCCAGGTTGATGGTAATGACCAGAGATAGATGAGATGTGAAAGGATTGCCGTTGGGTTCTGTGTGAGTGTGTGAGTAAGCTCACACAAAAAAAATGCCGAATATGTGACGTGTTGCAGCGTTTGGTTTGGTTTTTATACACGGTTTGTTCAAACTGAAGTTGATCAGCTGCAAAGCGTAAGTGGCTATACATAAATGAGGCATGCCTTGATTGATACCCCTCTTTTTCAAACTGGGCTCCAACAAAAGAGCGTCACATATTCACCTTTTTTTGCAGCCACCTGCAAATTTTTCCTTAATACAGTGTTTTTTCGTAAGACAAACATCGATGCATAAAACCTATACAGGCACCCGCACGCACGCAGGCACGCACGCACACATGCATGCACATACGCGCGCACGCACGACATATGTACCATGTATGCCATATGTAGCGTGTTTGGTAGAATCCCTCGAGTGCAGTAGGAGACAGTGACATTCATCGTATAGAATGTGAGCATGTGGATTGAACATAGGTACTCCTGTATTTTTCGTTGACCAAAGTTGTGCACAACTGATTGTCATGCAAATGATACCAAGCAGGATGACGTATCAGCAAATGGCACGGCATGCAGAGAAACTACAAACAGAAGCCACTGTGGATAATATTTTTGGGTAACGTGTATGTATGTGCCTGCCGTATGTACATAGGTACGCATGAATGTGGCGTGCTATGGACGTGCATTTCACGAAATGATGCGAGGTGGAGTACTATGGCCAGTCCAGCAGCAGAAGAGAGAGAATGTGCACCGCAACCTAATGGTTTAGCTATTCAGATGACTGTAGGAGAAGCAGTGCCATGCCTGGAAGTCCGGCGGGGAACGCCCTGCTTGGGCCGACTGTGGAGTCGTCGACGTTCACCCACTTGGACTTGCCCGAGTTGACCGTCCTGCACCCAGGCCGTGTACGTGTAGTGGCTGCTAAAAGGGCTGTCTCCCCTGTGCTCAACAATAGGCGCCTTTTGGCAATATGGCTCCCTTTTTCTGAAAGTGAAAATATTTTGGTGCATCAGAGCCTCTTGACTCTAAGGAAAGTAATCTTGTACATCAAAAGGAGATCATCTTTATTATTGATGTCAAGTCTCTTCGACATAACCACACCAAAATATCGCCATTTCCCGGTTTTGGTATAACGGGGAAAGCATTTTGGTGCGTCCAATATTGTCCAACTGCTGCAGCTAGTCAACATCTGTTTGGGCAATCAACTTTCACATTATAGCGAAGCTCTGTCATGTCATGCACTGTTTAAGAGCCTATAGAGCATCGGAACTTGTGGTTGCTGGTAAATTATGTGTGTGTGTGCGTGCGTGCGTGCGTGCGCGTGCAGTTGTACTATATTTCTGCATCGCAGCGTAGTGATGTAAAGAATCAAAATGATCGCTATAACTAGGCGATCAACTTTTGTGTTTTAGCCGAAGTGATGTGACGTACTCACATCAAGTTTCTTGCGAAGCAGCCCATTTGACGGTGTGCGTGCGTGCGTGCACTTCTGCAGTGCCATATTGGTTCATTGGAGCATAGTGGTGTAAAGAATCAAAATGATCTACACGTGCAGGCGGTCAACTTTCGTGTTTTAGCCAAAGTGATCCGACCTACCCATATCGATATTTATCGATTATTCCGGAAGTGAAAATATTTTGGTGCGTCGGATCGTGTCGACTTCAAGGAATGAAATGTTCTCCATCGAAGGGCGATCAACTTTATTATTGATGTTTAGGCCATCCGACCTAAACACACCAAAATATTGCCAATTTCCATTATTGGTATAATGGGGGGAGGTATTTTGGTGCGTCCAATTTGGTTCAAATGTTGACAGTGGTCTAGATCATGTCTGGGCAAGCAACTTTCCCCATTATAGCGAAGCTCTGCGATGCACCGTTAAAGAGCCTATAGGGTACGGAACTTTTGGCTGAGATTTTTGATCACTAATATCTCATTGTCAGTGATCAAGATTTGGGTTCAGTGGCTTGGCATAGACTTCCCATAAGAAACTGTTCAAGGAAATCAAAAAAAAAATTGGGGGTTAATTGGGCACTTTTTCGAGATTTACTCTTGGTGGAAACCACCCCAAAAAAACGACTATGTCCGAAAAAACGCATAAAATCAGCGATATCTCAAGTTTGGTAGGACGCAGAGACGATTCCTTTGGTACGCAAAATTGCCATCATGGGTCGGCTACACATGCCAAGTTTCATCACAATTGCCCAAGGTGCTCGCGAGTGGTGCTCCAAAAACTGGGTGGAGAACAAGAAAAAAAAAAAAGACACTATTCCAAAACCTTTTTGGGCGTTTCCCCTTAACGCGCAATAGTATTGAAACGCGCTGTGGCGCTTACGGTCTCCCGATGAGTGCGCTTCTTTTGCGCCATAACGCGACCAAATCGGTTCAGGCAATCAAAAGTTATAGGCGATCGAAAATCCGAATTCTCGCGCGCGCAAGTCGTCACATATTAGGGTTGTACGCTGACGCGTACACCCTGACCCTACATTCAATCTTCGATTCTCGTTCATCTTTGTTCCGCTTCTGTTAGCCTGTGCCTATGGACGGACGGAACTGCCATCTGTAGACGTCCAGTCAAGGATAAGGCCCGCTCTCGTCTCTGAGTCCAAGGAATGAAAGGCCTCGGTCCTCATGCAGCCTGGACTGCCTTTCCAGTGATCCAAGCGAGCACAACAAACGCCGAATATGTGACGTGTTGCTGCGCTTGGTTCGATTATACACGGTTTGTCCAAACTGAAGTTGATCATCTGATGAAGTGGCTACTTTTAATACCGCGTTTTTTCAAACTGGGCCTAAAGGAGCGTCACATAGTCTCCTTTTTTTGCAGCCACCTGCAAAATGTTCCTTAATACAGTGTTTTTTCGTAAAAGAAAGATTAATCAAAAACTCACGCACGCACACACATACAAACCCACAGCAGCAGACCAGAACGGACGCATGCTCAGTGTTGCACCATAAAGCTTATGAAAAGCGTGTACCACTGTACACATTGTGCGTGCGTGCGTGCGTGCGTGCGTGCGTGCGTGCGTGCGTGCGTGCGTGCGTGCGTGCGTGCGTGCGTACGTGCGTGCGCGCGCGTGCGTCCATGCGGGTGTGCAGATGTGTCATTTTCATGTATCAGGGGCTGTAGCAAGCATTCGTCCATAAATATTTTTCCTAGCTCAAAAAATTACCAAAATTCTGGAAAAAGAACCTAGAAAAGAGATAAAAAATGTGGAATGGACTGGAGACACTGCAGTAAAGCAACGCTGATGGGTTTTCCAAGGGGACACGTGCAAAGGCACAGGCAGGCGTTACTGGGATTCGAACCAGCGACCTCTTGATTAAGGGAACATGGTAAAAAGAAGAATGTGCCCAGTAAACCATAGCTGGCATGTAACAAGAGTCCCTCCGGCGATTTCATTTTTTGATGTGGAGCATAGATACCTGCGAGGTTTCCGTCAAATTGATGCAGGCGCGAGTGGGCGACGAACCAAGAAGCTTGTCATGTAAAGTGGGTCCTGCCATCTCCAAAAACTTCTCGGTAATGCACAAGCGTATGGAAGCGTGTTATAACTTAATCGATTCCCCCTTTGAATGCGCTTCTTTTGAGCTATCACGCGCCAGAATTCGTTCAGGAAATGAAAAATAATGCACGATCATAGTTCCAAATTTTGCCCAAAATGGGGGTGCGCCAAGAGGGTCGAGCTGCGAAACATGGAAATCGGAGCGCTCCCATTCTCGAAAGTGACCTATTACAGGTCCAGACGAGTAACTTTCATCATTACAGCACAGCTCTGCGACGAACGGTTGAAGCGTCTATAGCTAACAAACTTTTGGAACAAAACACCTAAAAAATGGCCTTTCGAAGAGGGCTGACAGAGACACGGGCATCGGAGCGCTCCCATTTGTCGAAAGTAACCTATTCCAAGCCTGGACGAATAACTTGTGTCATTACAGCACAGCGGTATCACGAACGGTTGAAGCGCCTATAGGTCACAAACTTTTTTTGGTCGGATTTGCCGAAATTTTGGTTGCCAATATCTCATTATGTGGTGAGAATTTCAAATGTCATGCAAGCGCCCCAGACATTCTTTGTAAAGCTGTTCACGAATATCAAAAAACATTTGGGGGTTTACTCGGCTTTTTTTCGACTTTTACTCTTGTCGGGTTTTGGCCAAAATAAAACGACTGTTTCGAAAAATGACCAAATCGGCCATAACTATAGATCCGAAGCACCTAGATAAATTTACCTTGGGGCACAAAATTGCCATCATATACTACGTGCTCACGCCAAGTTTCGTCCCAATCAACAGTAGCGTTCCAGAGCGGCGACCCTAAAAGTGTGTGCAGAACATGAAAAAAAAAACACCACTTTTTTGGAACATTTTTGTACAATTTGTCTCAACGCGTTCGAGTACCAAAACGCGGGACGGCTCATTCGATTCCGGTCTAGAAGGCGGTTCTTTTGAGCTATCATTCGCCACAATCCGTTCAGGCAATCAAGAGTTATAAGCGACTGAAAATTCAACAAACCGCATTGAGGAAGTGCTCACATATTAGGGTTGTACGCTGCCGCGTACACCCTGATTCAGATATTAATATTGAGTAGTAGATGAGAAGCCTGATAAATATTGGCACAGTTTGTTCACATTCAGAAGTTCCACCATTTACTGACTTGCAATCTTTGATAAAAACGATTGAAAGTGGTGCATTAACATTCGTTAAGAATCCTGACGGCATATTCTTTTTTGATATGATACGTCTCAGTTCAAATGGCACATTTTACCAGCTGAGAAAAGCTGTCGCAAGCAATCCTATTGTGGTCGTGCCAACCGATCAATTAATTCCAAAACTTGCAAGTGGAAACTTTGTTTCTGTGCAATATGACCTCTTCGTGGCCAATCTTGTTAAACAAAGTGAGTTTTCTGTTCGTGCGTGCCTGCGTGCGTGCGTGCGTGCGTGCGTGCGTGTGTGTCTGCGTGCATGCGTGTGTGGGTGCGTGCGTGCGTGCGTGCGTGCGCGCGTGCGTGCGTGCGTGTCTGCGTGCATGCATGCATGCGTGCGTACGTGCGTGCTTGCGTGCGTGCGTGTGTGCATACATACGTACGTGCGGGCGGGCGTGCGTGCGCACACGCTCGCGTGCGTGCGTGCGTGCGTGCGTGCGTGCGTGCGTGCGTGCGTGCGTGCGTGCGTGCGTGCGTGCGTGCGTGTGTGCGTGTGTGTGTGTGTCTGCGTGCATGCGTGTGTGGGTGCGTGCGTGCGTGCGTGCGTGCGTGCGCGTGTACGTGCTGGCGTGCGCGCGCGCGCGCGCGTGCGAATGCAGACGTAGGTGGAGTCTTTCTATTTTTCCTAGGCGGATGCTCACTCAGTTATCGAAAGCTGACCGACAGCATTGTGACGCAGTATCGCAGCTGGATATTTGCTGGGGATTCGACGAAAGCTCAGCTTTTATCGGAGGCTTTAGTGATGGTACAGGTCAGAGCTTATAGGTGTTGCATGTTCCGGGCAAGCTTTGGGAAAAATTCATTTTTTATAATAAAAAAATTCTTCATCCATTAAAAAATTATTTTTTTTTTAACTATTTTTTCAAAGTTTTTTTAGTTAATCTTTTAATATTGTGACCAAGCCTGGTTTCCAGTACATGCCTTTTTGTTCTATACGTACGCCACTGAAACCGTACCGACGTGTTGCACAGTTCAGGCCCATATTCGGCAGCTGGAGGCAAAGTACCTGGACAACTTTCAAGCTGGTTGTCTGGAAAAGAGTAGCATTCTGCGAACCGAATCGGCCTTATCCATCGAACAGGCGAGTCTTTGTACCCAATTTGGCGTCATATTTTGCCATATTGTATGAAGGTGTGAAGGTGTAGCTACAGTACATAAAATGTGCATTTAGCTCTTGGGTGTATTCGCGGTGTTATGTGCTGGAATTTTTGCTGGGCTCTTACTCTTTCTCATGGAGACTCTATGGCGGAGTGTCGCAAAACGTCTCTCCATCCTGATGAACGATATCCGTGCTGTGTAAAACAAATACTGCGCATGTTTTTATTAACGCTTCCAATAAGTGATTGATATAAAACTGTTGTTTGGGTAAAAACCTTAACTCCTTATGAAGCGTTGCTTAGTTAGTGATACTGCGATAATTCAGTGCAAAAGTTGCATGTCCCTCCTATACATACTGATAGAGAACTTCTTTTTACGCAAGAAATTATACAGACAAGAAATTGCTTGAGCAAAACCATTGCTTACATTTCCATCTGTGTGGCCAATGTTTACAGAGCATTGAATGACATTCGTAAGTGCGTAACGCAACGCGCCACCCGTGAGGCGCCAAACGAAACCTCACCCGCCTTACACGTGTATGTAGGTATGTAGTAGTTATGCATCCGTGCTCAATGCTGTGCTCTGAGCGTGGTCAATAGCGCACTTCAACAAAAAGAAAACTATGAAACTGTGCAACAATGGTACTTCATCCGCTCTAAGAGTTGGAACGCAAGTGTTTGCTCCATACACGAATGAGTGCGGACTGAGAACACTGCGACCCACGTTCGATTGTCCGATTCCAGGGTCTGTGAGCACGGCTTTCATGCGTGCGTGGAGTGCGTGCGTGCGCGCGTGCGTGCGTGCGTGCGTGCGTGCGCGCGTGCGTGACGTGCGTGACGTGCGTGACGTGCGTGCGTGCGTGCGTGCGTGCGTGCGTGCGTGCGTGCGTGCGTGCGTGCGTGGAGTGCGTGCGTGCGTGCGTGCGTGCGTGCGTGACGTGCGTGTGTGCGTACGTACGTACGTGCGGGCGTGCGTGCGTACGTACCATGCTAGCGTGCGTGCATGCGTGAGTGCGTTGGTGCGAGCGTGCTTGCGTGCGTGCGTGCGTGCGTGCTTGCGTGCGTGTGTGGGATTGTGCGTGGCTGCTTGGGCGCGTACGTGCGTTCGTGCGTGCGTGCGTGCGTGCGTGCGTGCGTGCGTGCGTGCGTGCGTGCGTGCGTGCGTGTGTGTGCGTGCGTGCGTGCGTGCGTGCGGGCGTGCGTGCGTGCGTGCGTGCGTGCGTGCGTGAGTGCGTGGGGGCGTGCGTGCGTGCGTGCGTGCGTGCGTGCGTGCGTGCGTGCGTGCGTGCGTGCGTGCGTGCGTGCGTGCGTGCGTGCGTGCGTGCGTGCGTGCGTGCGTGCGTGCGTGCGTGCGTGCGTGCGTGCGTGCGTGTTCGAAGCGGCTCACGCTGCAGTGCTCACGCACCCATCATCAGGACTGGACAATGAGATCCTGGGTGCGGCGTTGGAGTGGCACAATATCAGTCATTGCATTGTCGATTTGCATAGTGTAGGCTTTGGCGTTTTTGATAGGGAGAACTCAACCGGAATCGCAAGGATGATTTTGAACAGCGAGGGGAGTTTTGAAGTGAGATATGCAAATATACCTAACAACCTGAGCGACGTCGTTCGTTCCTATTATGCGCAATCTGCAATACAATGTGAACAATATTGAAAATTTTTGTGCGGCATCCTAAACAATTTGAAAACTATACCATTTATACCTATTTTCGTTTCTGAACTCCCCTCTCCGTCTAAGATTGACACGACGGCAGTGACCTGGTCACTTTCTTACGATCGAAACCAGTATCTGAGCTACGCGTATCCCATAGTGCCGCTCGAGTATGGTTTCGTCACTAGTCGTGGTTCGAACGACTTCCTGACGGCAGCGACTACAGCTATTCGCGTCTTTGACGAGCACCTGAGAAATGCGATTATTGCGACTTTCTGTTTGCTTTGGACGTTGAAATGGCTAATGGCCTCGCTTGAGAAAAGGGTTTCTTCGACACGGCTTCTTAGAGGTCGATTGGCACTGAATGTTTTTAGCGGATTGCTCGCCGCTTTTCTCATGAATTTCTACCAAGGAGTGGCTGTTGCGTTCTTTATGCTGAAGCCTAAAGGTTGGTGCGCATACAGGGCAATGAACAGTGCCTAGAACAAATTGGAACAGTGCCTAGATAGAGCCATGATGCACAGTGCGTTCATCGTGCGTCGTAAGCCAAAACACTGCATTCCATAGTCAGCCCATCAGATTAGCACCAACTTGT
Organism: Paralinhomoeus sp. GSCO2_6; assembly: GCA_030248085.1. Taxonomy (NCBI): domain Eukaryota; kingdom Metazoa; phylum Nematoda; class Chromadorea; order Monhysterida; family Linhomoeidae; genus Paralinhomoeus; species Paralinhomoeus sp. GSCO2_6. The sequence goes on along the minus strand of JASAMY010002074.1, from coordinate 48,647 downwards.
GCAGACTCAAATTAAATTCCATCCCAAATGTTGAGAAGGGCCAGAGGTGTCCGAAGAGTTTTTGACTGTTTTGGGCTAAGGCGTTGGTTCCAAACCACAAAGTTCAATCCTCAGCGTGGCAATAAAAGGGGACTTCTGATCACAGTTTTCATTGAGACGATTGGTCTTGTAGAAGGCAGAGGTATACCGTAAACCCTATAATTAGCCCCCCGGGGGCTAATTTTTTCAATCGAGCGCTAGGAGGGTGTATAATTGTAGGGGGGGCTAATTATAGGGGGGGGCTAATAAACTGGAAGGGTCGAGGTGTGGGAAGCTTTGGTGGAAAAAAGGCGCGTGGAGGTGATTTTTAAGAAAAAAAGACGCTGCGCACACACGATGGTAGCCTCTAACACACTCTCACACAGTCTCACATGCACATACATGTACATACATACACATACGCGACCATACATGCACCCAGACTTAGAAAATTTTGCCTTTCAGACGATGGTCCATTTAGGGAGGGGGCGTAATTATAGGGGGGGGGGGGGTCAAATAAACTCAAAGTGGTCTTAGGAGGGTGTATAATTGTAGGGGAGGCTAATTATAGGGGGGGGGCTAATTATAGGTTTACGGTAACCATCGACCCATGTGGTCCCCCTCTAGTATGAGACCGATCTCAAACCCTCAAAAAAATAGATGACCCCAAAAAGTCGTTTACAGCACTCGTGACGTAGCACTGTAGGATGTCCTATTACAGTTGAATCACTCTGTACTACGTATTCGCGTCTTTCAGAAGTGCCACCATTCACCGACCTGCAATCTTTGGTGACAGCTGTAGAGAGTGGCTCGCTGTCTTTTGTGAAGGATTCTTCCAGCTCTTTCTTTTACGATTTGATCAGCCTCAGCGCGAATGGCACCTTTTACCAACTCAAGAAAGCCGTTGCAAGAAATCCCATCGCTGTCGTGCCATCGGACCAACTAATTCCGAAACTTGCAAGTGGCCACTTTGTTGCTGTGCAGTTTGACTTCTTTGTGGCCAATTTGGTCAGGCAAAGTGAGTCAGTCTTTAGTATGTGAGTGCAAAGGCACGACTTTGTGCTGCGGCCTAAGGCCGCCCTTTCGTTGTCTTTGCTTTCTCATTTGTATTATTCTTTTCTTTTATTCTTCTCATTTACAATATTGTGTAGGAGGTGTGGCGTGAGCGTGAGGTGTAGTGATACATATGTACCTAGCACACTGGACCGGTAATCCAGAGACGTGGATTCAATTCACACTAATTTTTTCTCAACTTCTCAATACTTTGCCGTTGTTGAGGACGGCTGAAGGGGTTGGAGAGAAAGAGTAACATCACTGGCGGTGGAGGAAGTAGAGGAAGGAGGCTGGGAGGGGCGGTTACAAAAACTGCGTGTGTTCAGGTGGATGCGTGCTGAGCTATCGAAAACTGACCGATGGCATCGCCACGCAGTATCGTAGTTGGATCTTTGCCGAGAATTCGACCAGAGTTCAGCTCGTATCCGAGGCACTGCTGACAGTGCAGGTGAGGGCTGTTTGAAACAACGCAATCTGTGCTTGTGCACGAGATTAGAAGCGGTTTTATCAACTGAACGGAGTTTAGGTTTTCATTCGACAACTGGAGGCAAAGTATCTGAAAGATTTACAAGCAGATTGTCAGGAAGAAAGCGGTTTAGCGCGAGAAGAGACGTCTTTATCTATTGAGCAGGTTCGAGTGCCGCCTTTTTCGCCGTTTGTGCTTTAATATTTCAGCACTTTTAGCTCTTGGGAGTCTTTGCGGTGCTTTTAGCTGGCATAAGTCTCGGATTTCTGTTCTTTCTCATGGAGGCGGCGCTTAGAAACGTTCTAGCGACAACGACGTCCGTATTTCACCGACTTCCGATACTGAAACGCTTCCTTTTTGATTAGCGTAAGTAAAGCGTGAAAATTTGCAGCTTTTCGCTACTGCAGCTTCAAGCGCTGTCGCATTGCCTAAAGTGCTTTGAGTGAACAACATCTGCTGCGAACAAAAGAGCCAAACAACAGAAGGCACGGGTTCGACAAAGCAGCAGCCACGTTTTCGTTGCGTCACCAACAGTCGTCAGCAATACCGTAGCCACCTCAATAAGCGCGGCCAAATCTTTATGTTGAACTCCGATGTGATGCGTTGCCGTTTCACCCACAGCGAGCAAGCGCAAACACTGGCGTAACCGTCATAAGAATGAAACATTTTGTAGACACTTGGAGGGGACGAAAAATGTACTGACGAAGCCGTGCGGAGAAAAATAAAATTTTGGCAGAAAAAGTTAGGAGCGTCGAGTGCAACAACATCCGCTTTTGACAACGATGACAACTGACTTGGTGCTTTTGTGTGTTTGTTGTTTGCTTGTATACCTATATTTGCTCATGCAGTTATTCTGTTCACTCATATTAGGCCGCATACTGTAGGGCAAGCGGTTCCCCATATCAAGACCGCCTCAGACAATTTCCCATGGGAATTTGGGCATGGCTGAGCTCGCTCCAGCCTTGCCACTTTTTATAAGCGCTCGGCTTTTTACTCGAGCTAACAATTTAGGCGATTCTAGCTAGTCGCTACGTGTACCTAGCCGCGCATAGAGCTAGTGTGCTGCAGCATAGTGTGTGCAAAAATTTTTGAAACAAAAACAGAAAAAAAAATGCCAATCGCAACTTTTGCGGTTTTCTGCTGCACGCTTTTGGTGATGGTGGCGGAACGAAACGAAGGTTTGTTATTGTGAAGTGCGCGTTACATTGCAATCCATTCTGATATGACAGGGTGCGGTGCTAAACGCACCACCAAACGTACAGGAGCCATCTGTAGGTATGTACCCGTGGTTGTCAAAGATTTCTCAATGGGAGGTGTAGTACGACACTAACGTTCAATGTGTAGAGTGAAGACAGCAGTTGCCTACTTTACTGCAGGGATTTACGTACCTACCTACCTACCTACGTTATATCGCGTGTGGAGTTTTGAATGCTTGCTCGTGTAGAGGTGGCTCAATGTTCTCCAGCAGTCTATGAGCTAGTGGATTTTCCATGAAAAAATACGAGTTCTATTTCTTTATGTACGCGTGTTTCTGTCGTATTCGTCAATGCTCTTCAGCCGCGGCTGTCTTTGATGCGGCCGCCTTCTCGATGGACCACCCGGCGTTTCGGTCGCCGTCGCGACGCGCGTACCTGCGCTCGCTCTTCGAACGACGCGCCGTCCTGAGGGGCCTGGGTCGACGACGCGCCTTCTTCCCTCGACGCCTCACCAGCGACGTTTACCTCGGCTAAGGCCGATTCATAGTCATCCGCGTACGTCACCCAAACGGGAAGACGCAGATATTGGGGGCAAAAGCGGCAGTTTTAGGGGGCAGAAAGTGGATGTTAAGCATAGGGGGCAAGACGCGCATTTCTGGGGGCAAAAGCGGGAATATTTGGGGGCAGAAAGAATTTACCTAATCGCCTTTACAATCAGCCGTCTTTGGGCGGGTGACGGACGCGAGCGACTACAAATCGGCCCTAAGAAGAAGAAGACGGCGTCGAGTCGAGCGGCAAAGAAAAGTGAACCGCGGGCGATTTCGTATCGCGATAGAAGCGATTTCCGAGTGATCCGTGATCAGTAGGAGCGTTGCGTGGGACTTGGAGGCGATGTGGCGTCCGCGGCGCGTGCGACGGAAGACGGAAGGTGACTGTTGACGTCTTTGCAGACTACCGTAAATCCTCCAATACAACCCCCCCCCCCCTCCAATAGTGCCCCCCCCCTCCAAGAGTGCCCCCGGGTACGGCAAGGATTAAATAATAGAGCCCCCCTCCAATAGTGCCCCCGGGGGTAAGGGGTATGTTGTGCCATGTGCCTTTTATGGGAAAAAATATAGTGGTAGGTACATTTATATCGTGTATACACACTACTACCAACCAATAATAGTACGTTTCAGCAACTATTAACGGTAAATCAACCATTAAATGTGGCAAAAGTGATCAAAATCACCGAAAAATCGGCAATTTTGACAGCGAAACTAGCATTACCATTCAAAATTTTTAGGTTGAAATAATAGAAGCCCCCCCTCCAATAGTGCCCCCACCTCCAATAGTGCCCCCGGGTAAGGAGAGGTTGAAAAAATAGTGCCCTGGGGCACTATTGGAGGATTTACGGTATACCTTGTTAGAAAAATGCGAATAATATGCGAACACACGCAAATCGGTAGAATAACAATAACAAGTACTTACATATACCTACCGTAGGAAAATAAAATGAATAGATAAGTAACAAAAAACACAGCACGAATAAAGTTGAATTGTAAAAATTATTTTTTTTATACAATTAGACGACTCGGCCCGTTTCACTGGACAACTGAGCTGACAGGGTCTCGCCAGCAATGACAAGCGCAAACTACAGTGTGCGATCACGTACTCTACATTGCATGTATTTATTTGAAGTTTTAGTTAAACTTGAAATTATTTTTACCACCAATTTAAGCGAGGCAGTAGAATCATGTTTGTTTTGATGATTTCGAAGACACCAACTTTTTTTAGCTCGTTGTTGGTTACTTACTCCGCTAAAAAACAGTAGACTCTAATTTGAGGTTTGAAGGTGGCTCATGCTCATAAAACACGTGCTCATTTGGCGTTCTTCGAACCTTTGCGTACGCAGAGCACTGCAAGCACCAAACAGGCGGACTCTTCTGGGTACGTTTCGAGCACGGGTGCAACACTACTTACTTATCAGGGCTTTGGGGCGACGGCAGGCTAAGGCACTCTTGATTTCGTAGTAGTACTAGTTGAGCTCTGCGTGTAAGTAAGCATGCCGGCATGGCTGGCGTCTTGCGTGGAGAGTACGGCGCGGACGCCGTTGACGCTGGCCCGGCGACTGAACGTCGAGACCATCGCCATTCTCGGACTCGCGGCGGCCGTCATGGTCAACGTCACCCTGCCCGCACTTCTGCAGGTCCCCTCTGCGTGCGTGCGTGTGTGCGTGCGTGCGAGCGTGCGTGCGTGCGTGCGTGCGTGCGTGCGTGCGTGCGTGCGTGCGTGCGTGCGTGCGTGCGTGCGTGCGTGCGTGCGTGCGTGCGTGCGTGCGTGCGTGCGTGCGTGCGTGCGTGCGTGCGTGCGTGCGTGCGTGCGTGCGTGCGTGCGTGCGTGCGTGCGTGCGTGCGTGCTCGTCATTCTGTCAACGGGAACGAACATTTCCAGGAGCGAGTTGTCTATGAAAATCGAGACTTACTACACAACGCTTCTGCAAAGTTCAAAAGCGACTTTGTAGCGGAAAAGGTCGCCACGGTCTCGCAAATCCAGGGAGTGGCAACTAGCGCTTTTGAGATTATTTACGGCCCCACAGCAGGTATACCGTAAACCTTATAATTAACCCCTCCCCTTATAATTAGCCCATCCCCCGATAATTATACACCCTCCCAAGACCCCTTTGGATTTATAAGCCCCTCCCCCCTATAACTACGCCCCCGCCCTAAATGGAGCCATCGTCTGATAGGCAACATTTTCCATATCTGGGTGTATGTATGATCACGTATGTGTATGTATGGACATGTGTGTGCATGTGAGACTGTGTGAGAGTGTGTTAGAGTGTACCAGTGTATGTGTGCAGCGTCTTTTTCCCTTTAAAATCGCCTCCACGCGCTTTTTTGCCCACAAAGATTTCCACACATCGACACTTTCAGTTTATAAGCCCCCCCCCTATAATTAGCCCTACCCCCCATAATTATACACCCTCCTAGAGCTCGAACGAAATAATTAGCCCCTGGGGGTGGCTAATTATAGGGTTTATGGTAGGTATGGTTGTATGAATCGGCTGAGGTGTTTAGAGACAGTTTCTTTACGTATTGTTTACCCGTTATGGTTGCATTTACGTACGTGTAGATAGGTATGTAGCGCTTCTAACTTAGCAGTACCAAACTCCCTCTAAGGCGTTGCACGCATCCTTTACAAATCATTTACACTGTCTCTGCCGTCATTTACGCATCCCCCTTCAGGATCACTGTCCGACAAGTACGGCCGCAAGGTGGTCGTGATAATCGGTGGCAGTACGTACTCCTTTTGCTGCTTCCTCTACCAACTGTTTGGCAGTCACGAGCTGGCTCTCAGCTCCTGGGTACTGTATGCGATCGGACCAATCGACGCGATATCGACCGCCATTCTACCACTGGTGGCTGCGTACATATCGGACGACTCGAAATCAGAGGGCAAGGTCATGTACGGCCGATTCGTCCTCATGAGTAAGCTTGATTGTACTCATTGCTTTGCTACGCTAAGCTACGCATGCCACGCGACAAAGCACTCCTGTCCAGGCTTGACCAAAACAAAAAAAAATGAAAAAATGTTTGTTTGGTTGTTTTTTTTAACTGGAAGTTATTTGATGAAAAAACGCTGTCAAAGGTGTCCAAAAAGTGCTAAAGAAGGACAAAAACGGCGGTTTCAGCGCTTTAAACCCTATTTTAAAACCTACTTACATTGTTGCACATTTTAAACCTACTCAGTAGACCAGCTACTAACCTGGATCCGCTAACTCCATAAATCTTCCAATAGTGCCCCAGTAACGCTATGGTTTTAACCAGGGTGGGGCACTATTGGGAGGGGCGCGTCTTGTTTCAACTTTCGGCTATCCTGGTACTACTACTATAAGTGGATTAGGAGGACACTATTTTGGGGACGCTATTGACGAAGTTACGGTATTTGGCGGTAAATCTCCTCCCACAAAGCTGCAGTGCTCCACTGACTGTCTCTGCGTTCTTCAGCGGCTCTCCTAGAGGTGGCGATTTTGGCGGTGCTGCTGTTTGTGCTGCAGTTTCTGCCGCAGCTGACCGCCTCCCTGAACGACACGCGCCAGTACTCGCTGCTGATGGGCACCGCTCTCATGAGCGCCGCCATCGTCTATGGCATATTCCGTCTCAAGGAACTGCCCGTCGCCCATAGGTGCGTCATATGATGGCTCAGAATGTACCGCAAATCATCCACTAGTGCTCCCGAGGCCAGAGGCACTAACTACCTATTCTTTCGACCTCTTCTTACCCGGGGCACTATTGGATCGGGGCACTGTGCTTTCAGCCTTGCCGTCCCCGGGGGCACCGTTGGAATTGGGTTCTATTGGAGGATTTACGGTACATACGTAAACATGTACATACCTGCGCGGTGCGTAGCAAGTGCAAGGGAATCAGACACAGGCACATGCACAAGCTTATACCTCGAGTTTGTGTGGGGCTGGCTTGTTGCGTCTGCCAATAGCTGTCGGTAAGAGCGTCTTGCCGCTTGCGTTGTGGTGTAGTTTTATCGATGTGCACAAGGCCCCCTGTTGAGTCTTTGCCCTTCTAATTTCGGAATTGCAGACCCAAGAGCGAGCGAACGTCCGGGCCAAAGCGTAGCGTGGTGGTGCGTGGCGCGTCGGCGGTGGTGTGGCAGTGGTTGGGCGCCCTGAAGTGCCTCTTCAGGAGGCGGCAGCGCAACAGGCGAATGATCATCCTGCTACTCTTACTTATGGTCACCTCGCTCAACGCGATCGATTCGGGAGAAGAGGGTGCGGCGCTCGCGCGCGCGCACGCGCACGCACGCACGCACGAACGCACGCACGCGCGAGCGCGCGCGCGCACGCACGCGCGCACGCACGCACGCACGCACGCGCGCACGCACGCACGCACGCACGCACGCACGCACGCACGCACGCACGCACGCACGCACGCACGCACAGCGTATGCATGCATGCGCTGCTGCTGCCAAACGCCACCACTGTACCGATTGCGATACAGACAATGTAGCTTGTCCAAAATAATAATATTTTTTTTTAGGTCTGTTAAAAGTGTACACGCTCAAAAAACCTTTTGAATGGGGCGACAGTCAGGAACTGGCAAAATACTCACTCTTCTCCACTATCGCTCGTGAGTTTTTTTAAGAACCTGAGCACAATTTTTTGTGTTTTATTATTTTTTTTTCTAGAAATCGTCGGCACCTTAGTGGTAACGATATCGCTCAAGAAGGTATTAGGACTGTCGTACAGCACCATCTATTTGGTAGCGGGAGCAGCGAGCTTTGGATCCGCCATCGTCATGATTATGGCCACCGAAACGAAGCACGTACGTGAAGCACGTATTACTGTATGCGATTTGCCGTATGTGAATTTGTCACAATTACCTATTACACATCGCTGCTGCTGGCCTGCTGTCAACCAACATAACATTAAGGAAAAATTTGCAGGTGGCTGCAAAAAAAGGTGAATATGTGACGCTATTTTGTTAAAGTCCAGTTTGAAAAAGAGGGGTATTAATCAGGGCACGCCTCAAGCCACTTACGCTTTGCAGCTGATCAACTTCAGTTTGAACAAACTGTGTATAAAAACTGAACCAAACGCAGCAACACGTCACATATTTGGCATTTTTTTGTGTTCGCGTGCATACGAAGGAAGGTGCAGTGGCAATTATTAGGACCTACACACACTGCATTCACATATGCCGCATGACTGAATGCCACTTGGTTGTGAGACAGACAGGAAGGACCCTATGATCTTGCACATGGAACACAATGCACGCGCAGGCTCGCACGCACGCATGCACGCACGCACGCAAGCACGCACATACACGCACGCACGCACGCACAAGATGTAAAATGGTGCATTGCACTATGCAAACGTTGTGGTTCATCATTGGGTGAAATGCCAAAAGGGGAATGACAAATGGAGCCAGTACAGTATGTATGCCTACACATCACTAACTGCGGTGGCAACCCACATGTCACAAATGTTAGCAGGGTGCCGATTATTTATCCAGGAAGTTTGGCTGTGTATGTATGCCCACACATCACTAACTGTGGTGGCAACCCACATGTCACAAATGTTAGCAGGGTGCCGATTATTTATCCAGGAAGTTTGGCTGTGCTAGATCCATGGTAATGGCCAATGGCAACGCATTGTCAGAGAGAGATGAGATGTGAAAGGGTTGCTGTTGCGTTTTGGCTGAATGAGGGTGGCTCGCACAAAAAATGCCAAATATGTGACGTGTTGCTGCGTTTGGTTCAGTTTTTATACACAGTTTGTTCAAACTGAAGTTGATCAGCTGCAAAGCGTAAGTGGCTTGAGGCGTGCCTTGATTAATACCCCTCTTTTTCAAACTGGACTTTAACAAAATAGCGTCACATATTCACCTTTTTTTGCAGCCACCTGCAAATTTTTCCTTAATACAGTGTTTTTTCGTAAGACAAGCATTGATGCGCAAAACCTATGCAGGCACGCACGCACGCTTGCACACATGTATGCACGCACGCATGCACGCACGCTCGCACGCGTGCACATACAGACATACAGCAGCAGACCAGAACGCACACATGCCCCAGCATACCAAAAAAAGCAAATGTAGTGTGTCCTGTGGAATCCCCCAATCGCAGTAGGAGACACGCATCGTATAGAAACGCGCCAAAATCGGCTCAGATAATCAAAAGTTATAGGCGATCAAAAAATTCAAAATCCGCTCGGATACAGTGTACACCCGGACAAAGAAGTGTGCCGCGCGTTACTTGCAACCGGTCTGATGGACATGTGCGTACGATGGCGCGATTGAAGCGTGTGAGCGTGTGTGTGCGTGCGTGCACGTGCAGTTTTGCTATAATGCTGCACCATAGGCGGTACATTATGTGCGTGCGTGCGTGCGTGCGCTTGCAGTTGTGCTATATTGCTGCGTTTTAGCATAGTGATGTAAAGTATGAAAATGATCGCTATGACTAGGCGGTCAACTTTCGTGTTTTAACCGAAATGATCCGACCTACCCACATTGAGTTGTTTGTGGAGCACCCCATTTGAAGGTGTGCGTGCGTGCGTGCACATCTGCAGTGCCATATTGGTTCGTCGGAGGATAGCGATGTAAAGAATCAAAATGATGTACACGTGCAGGCGGTCAACTTTTGTGTTTTAGCCAAAGTGATCCGACGTACCCACATTGAGATATAGCGATTTTCCCGGAAGTGAAAATATTTTGGTGTGTCGGAGCGCGTTGGTACTAAGGAATGAAATGTTCCCCACCGATCAACTTTATTATTGACCTCAAAGCCATCCGAGCTGACCACACCGAAATATCGCCGTTTTTCATTAATTTTCCAAGAGCGTAGACATATTGGTGCGTCTGGGGTGACTAATTTTTTCAATGGGGTCTATTCCAGGTCATGGCGATCAACTTTCTCCATTATAGCGAAACTCTCAGATCAACGGTTGAAGCGCCTATAGAGGACAAAATTTGTCCAAAAAAAACGACTATGTCCGAGAAAAATCGTCAAAATGAGCCATAGCTGCACGTTGCCATGTCCTAGAGCCGAATGCTTTGGGTGACAAGAATCCCATCATGAGCCGCCAACACCTGCAAAGTGTCATGCCGATCGAGAGTATCGTTCACGAATGGCGGTCCGAAAACCTGGCAGAGAACACGAAAAAAAAGGACGCGCTTTCGAAACATTTTTGGAACTATTGACCCCCTACAGTAAAACAAGCAAACGCGTTATGGCGCGTTCGATGCCCCAGAAGATGGCGGTTCATTTGAGCCATAACGCGACGAAATCCGTTCAGGCAATCAAAAGTTATAGGCGATTGAAAATTCGAAAATGCGCACTGAACAAGTGGTCACATATTAGGGTTGTACGCTGACGCGTACACCCTGATGCTGTACATCGGCGCGCAGAAGTTTTAAGTGGAAGCATTTGGAGCGTGTCCACACAGGAGGGTCGGTAGTACGGTAGCGCAAATACCGTAGTGTTCCAATAGTCACACTCCCACAATATTGTGACTGTGGCTGAACAATAACGGTGACTCCAATAAATTGTGACCAAATCACTTGCTCAATGCAATAGCTTGTGCTAAAGCGCTAAATGGTCACTTTTCTCTTCCTAACTATGTTCAGGCAGAAGCCCCATCCTCAAAAAAAGCAAAGTTGAAACCTACCGTATTCCCAGTGGCAATGTTTAACGATTACTGTACCTGGTCGTTATTTAAAAACGCTTTTAGATTTACTACAAGTTGATTTTCGATATGATTAGCGCGGGTTCGGCCGGCTCTGCTAACAAAATGATCGCTGAGCTGGTGCCTGCAGAAGAGGTTAGAAATTGCAAATGTTTTGCATGTTTTCCATTTCCTTTTGCGAATTTAATCTAGTCGTAGTTTGCGCAAATGCGCAAATTCTAACAACAACAACAACGCAACGCTCTTTCAAAACATAGGCCATGCAAGAAAGAGCCGACACGCCATAAAATCATTTTCTTTCATCGCGACTGCATTTTCGAACCAGTTTTGGACTATCGCATTCGTAGCCTCCGTCCGTGAAAACAAATTAACAAAAATTAAAAATTGAAAAAGATATCCTGTCATCAATCTAGACGGGCAAGATGTACGCGATGGGTGGCGTCGCGGGCCGCTTGAACGGTTTGATACAGCGCACGGTACTGCTGGAGATCTACAAGCAGACTCTCAAGTACAATCCTGCTATCGTTTGGTGAGCTCAAAATCAGGTTTCAGGATGCATACCTACCTATGTATATACGGCTACGCAGAAACTTTCTCTGTAGTTTTGCGAAGACACTGTTGCTGTTGAAATGCTGAGAAAAAAACAAATGCTGTTGAAGTCAAACATTTAATGGTATTATCCTTCAAAGAATGCAATTAAATTCGATTTAGGTATTTTATGGCCGCTTTTGCGACGCTCACCACGTCTCTATGGATTTTGGGTCATTTGGCGTACCTCCGAGAAAAGGCTCTCATAAAGAGGAATCGAACCGCTAGCAGACTGACCCGGTCTCGAGAAGACAGATTTTAATCGGCCCGACTACTGTACTAGTTAGATGGGTACCGATAACTGTCCTAGTGCTACGTTCCGTGATGGATGTAGCCTATGGTGAATTCTTTAATCAGCACGTGAAATGCACGCACCAATCTTATTTCTGTCTTTATTGTACTGTACAGCTGCAAAATGTATGTACTTTGGTGCGCTTTGTCCGTTGATGGCCATTGTTGTATGTACTTTAGTGCGCTTTGTCCGTTGATGGCCATTGTTGGTCCTGCCACCTAGTAGGTACCTAGGTACATAATCATCCAGCGCTATAGGACTGTGCTGCCTAGTGCCTAGACTGAATTTGAAAGCGGCTTATGCACTCTTGCTTACCGACCGCTCCTCGCCGCTCGTATGGGCAAACAAGACGTATTGAAAGAACGCATCGGCGAAATCCCCTGCCCTTTCGCGATACTTGTGGACTGTGGCTTGTATGTACGTGTACATATGTACGTGGATTGGAATTGAAGATGCAGACGTAGTAAGACTAGACACGGAGTCAGTTATTTTTTTGCCAACGCAAGATACTCACTGCATGTACAGTATGCAGGCAAATTTCTGAGAGTGTACTTCAAATCTTTATGTTATGCTTTTGCGTCACCCTTCTTCGTTTTCCATCCATCCATCCACTCGCGTTTGGCAACACTCACGTCTTGTGTCTGTCGTCTCTGTTACCTTGTGTGTTTGTTATGTTGTAAGTTGTCCTTAGCCAAGCGATTTTTTGTGGGTTGCTCTAGCAAGGCTCTCTTTACAACTTTCCTCGTGCCGTAAAACCTATGAAAAGTGCCCCGGGCGCTCACCACCGAGGCAAGGGGTGGGGGGCTCGTACGCCCTCTGGGGGGGGGGGCGCTTAGTTGGGGCGCTTATGATAGGTTTTATGGAATCTTCTAAAAGAAATGGCTTTAACACCAGCTGGCTTCTTCCGGAATAGGACAACTCGCCGACGCCAACTCGCCGACGCCAACTCGCCGACGGATAACTCGCCGACGGGGACAACTCGCCGCTGCCATCTCGCCGCCGGGACAACTCGCCGCCGCCTGTCAGATTGCATCTCTGACAGTGCCAATGCATAGGCTTACCCGCATTCAAGCAGCAGTGAGGGGGGCGAGGGGGGGGGTTGACTTGCTGTACGATGGGCGGACAGACGCCCAGAAAGACGCGACGGACGCGGGGCTTTTCTTCTCCACGACAGCGGAGCGGCTGCTGGCAACAATCGCCTGCTCATCTTTGGCAGGGAGCGCACGTGCAGCTGCTCGTCCAGAGCCGCCAAGGGTTCGATGCTGTGGCGAACGCCGTCGGCTGGTTCCAGAAGCACTACATGGACATGCTGAACTGGCAGGGCCGCAGCCGGAACCCAACACGCTTCTCTTCACAGCGGTGGAACGTGCACGAGCGCGTGCCCAACAACCTCCACCGCACCAACAACTTCGCCGAGGCTGCCAACCACAGCATTCAAGCCCAGATCGGCCCAGGTACCGCAATGCATCAGATCTCAGTTGTAACACTGTCTACTGTAGAAAGGCTCGATCGATCAAATTAGATCAATGTTTACTACCACTCCGCCAAAACCGTAAGCTCTGCACGAAGTGTGAGGGGCGGTGTATCCAAACACGGCATGATTACCACTACAGCGTTCTTTTCCCGCGCGGGAGGGTGGGTTTCCAACCAACGATTGCCATCGTTGGTCCAGCTCCAATCTACAACTCCGTCCCACGCGCGACTGTTACCAGAGCTAGTGGCTCTTTTTTTGAAAAGAGACCCAGTCAAAATTCCTCCAGCCAATCGCACTACCACCATTTATCCGCCGCCACACTGTTCACCGTTCTTTTTGTTCAGGCTCCCTCTCGGACAAGTACGGTCGCAAGGTGGTGATCGTAATCGGTGGCAGTACCTTCTCCTTCTGCTGCTTCCTCTTCCAGCTGTTTGGCAGTCACACGCTGGCGCTGGGCTCCTGGCTACTCTGGCTGATCGGGCCCATCGACGCGATCTCGTCCGCGATCGTACCACTCGTGCTCGCGTACATATCCGACGACTCGAAGGAAGAGGGCAAGCTCATGTACGGCCGATTCGTCCTCATGTGTGAGTGACGTGCGCGTTTGGGCTCACACACGCAAAGTACAAGCTGCAGATGCAACTGGGGCGGGGGGGGGGGGGTTTGACCGACGCTGGTTGGCATTCAGCACCTCCAGATTTCCTAAAACTCTCTCATCTCAACCCTCCCAGACTTATAATAGTGGTCTCGCGTCCATTTCAGAAGAAATGGCTTTAACACCAGCTGGCTTCTTCCGGAATAGGACAACTCGCCGACGCCAACTCGCCGACGCCAACTCGCCGACGGATAACTCGCCGACGGGGACAACTCGCCGCTGCCATCTCGCCGCCGGGACAACTCGCCGCCGCCTGTCAGATTGCATCTCTGACAGTGCCAATGCATAGGCTTACCCGCATTCAAGCAGCAGTGAGGGGGGCGAGGGGGGGGGTTGACTTGCTGTACGATGGGCGGACAGACGCCCAGAAAGACGCGACGGACGCGGGGCTTTTCTTCTCCACGACAGCGGAGCGGCTGCTGGCAACAATCGCCTGCTCATCTTTGGCAGGGAGCGCACGTGCAGCTGCTCGTCCAGAGCCGCCAAGGGTTCGATGCTGTGGCGAACGCCGTCGGCTGGTTCCAGAAGCACTACATGGACATGCTGAACTGGCAGGGCCGCAGCCGGAACCCAACACGCTTCTCTTCACAGCGGTGGAACGTGCACGAGCGCGTGCCCAACAACCTCCACCGCACCAACAACTTCGCCGAGGCTGCCAACCACAGCATTCAAGCCCAGATCGGCGAGAGAGAACCACCCCACCATTTGGCGCTTTATCGATGCTGTCAAGAAGATCCAGCGCAAAGGCGACGCCTACCTGAAGAAGCTCGTTGGCGGCCATAAGCCCACCAAGAAGATGCGCTAGTACCGGCGCGCCGACCAGTGCATCCGCAAGCTGGTGACAGAATTTGAGGAACGCGCGCCCCACGACTTCTTAAGAGGCATCGTAAATACGTAAATAGGCATACGTACATAAATTGAGGTGCTGCGGAATGCAGCTTCAATTGACGGCTTAACAAAAATAAAATTTGGTGTCGGCGAGTTGTCCTGGCGGCGAGTCGTCCGTCGGCGAGTTGGCATCGGCGAGACGGCAGCGGCGAGTCGGCGGCGGCGAGTTGGCTGTCGGCGAGTTGTCGCACACCCGCTTCTTCTGCACAAACTGTTCATAGGGCATCGATGTTCGCGCTACTTTTGAAAGTCGCCTAACGATGATGCGTCGGTCGTCTTTCCTGTTGTTCGCCTGTGCGCTCTTACGAACGGTTGCATAGTCCGGCTCTGTTGTTGCCGATCGGTGGCGGCGGCGCAACACCTCCAAGAGTCATTTCCCGCGTTTTCCCCAACTCTGATAACATCAGCTGGACGCTCCATGCCTCCTCGCCCGTTAGGGCGCCCGCAGCGAGTTGCTTCTTGCGCGGTGACTTCTCTGACATTAATTGCCGCGCGTACCGTATCCTTTCCAATAGGCGTCAAGCAATCAATCATAAGGTAATGTAGTCTACTATAGTTAGTTTTCATCAAAGCTAGCTGTGGAGTTGGCGGTTGGTACACAGTTAGGCTGTGCGAAAATTCTCGGCTGCACTACAATATATTCTGTAGGTACATATCCAGTTGTCATACGGTACTGCAAGGTATTTATTGGGAAGTGACGATAATGTGAGCGTATGAAGGGACCGCGCGTCGCGCATTAGGCCGACACGTCTGAGCCCAGCATTCCCCTTGGAGCGAGGAGATACGCCATCTGTGGGGCTCCGGTTCGTATCGCCTGTACATTGTACCTCGAGTCATAAAATTGTCTGCGGCGTCAAGGGTACAATGTACTACTGTAGGGTCTATCACTACTTTGGTTAACTGTACAATGCCTGTCCGGGGGGGGGGGGGGGTTTCACAGCCAAAACTTCGGGTGGGGTGGGGTGTTGGGTCAATTGGGTGGGGCGATGAGCGGGCCAAATGCTGAAATTGAAACTTGGTGTCTGGGTCTGGGTCAAATAAGGTACCAATGTAATATGGTTGCTCTTGGTCGATGTTTTCTTCAAACCTTTGCATTTCATTTCCGGAAGTTGGGGATGAGGATAGTTAAAAAACACCGTGTCTGGCTGAATGGTTGCGTGAGTACGTGCGTGCGTGCGTGTGCTGAAGGAGGGGGGGGGGGCAGGTTGAACCTGGGGAAAGAGAAGAGTAGCCTATTTCCCCTCATAAACCCCGCTCTCCAGACCTAGGTTTTGTTGTTTACGCAACCCTGGCGCTTCTCGTTTGTCTGGATTTCTCTGTTTTGTATTCTTTATCCGGGGCCACTGCGTTCTCCCTTCTTCTTGTTTCTGAAGCTTATAGCATGATCGCATTCTCGAGCCTATAGTTGTCTTACAACACAGTGCACAAACAACTGTAGATGTTGTTCTGTTTTGTGCAGACCCTGTACGTACACCGCAATGCTGACTGGCTGGCTCCTCCGGCTGGCTGGTGGCTGGCTGGCGTCTTGCGTGGAGACGGCACAGACCCCTGTGACGCTGGCCCGCCGGATCAACGTCGAGGTCATCGGGGTGTTGGGCGTCGCGGCGGCGGTCATGGTCAGCGTCACCCTCCCCGCACTCCTACAGGTCTAGTGCCTTCTTCACACGAATGCGATAACCACCCACACACGCTCTCCGCGAATGTCACTGTCTGGCTGTTCGTCTGTTTACGTTGAGGCTGTATGTGTGCGTATACGCGGTATAGGCTGGCAAGTGGCAATTACACAAACCGCGAAAACTTTTTGCTGTTGCCGATTTTGCTGAAAAAACTTAGCCTGGTAGATTTTTTCGCGATTGGATGAGCAAATAGGCATTTGGATGAGTTTCTTTACATTCAAAAGCGCGTTGAATAGAAGTAATTGCCAAACCACGCAAAATCGATAGCTACAGGCAAAAGCTATCATGGATTATGTTGGTTGCCCGTTTTTATTTGCCACTTTGCACATGTACATAAAACATAATCTACGGATTTGGAGGAGCATTACAGGAGCGAGTTATCTATGAAAACCGAGAGACACTTTGGAACGTTTCTGCGAAGTTCAAGAGCGATTTTGTGGCGGAACGGGTGACCATGGTCACGCAGATCCAGAGAGTGGCCATCAGCGTTTTCGAGATCATTTACGGACCCACAGCAGGTACCGCAATGCATCAGATCTCAGTTGTAACACTGTCTACTGTAGAAAGGCTCGATCGATCAAATTAGATCAATGTTTACTACCACTCCGCCAAAACCGTAAGCTCTGCACGAAGTGTGAGGGGCGGTGTATCCAAACACGGCATGATTACCACTACAGCGTTCTTTTCCCGCGCGGGAGGGTGGGTTTCCAACCAACGATTGCCATCGTTGGTCCAGCTCCAATCTACAACTCCGTCCCACGCGCGACTGTTACCAGAGCTAGTGGCTCTTTTTTTGAAAAGAGACCCAGTCAAAATTCCTCCAGCCAATCGCACTACCACCATTTATCCGCCGCCACACTGTTCACCGTTCTTTTTGTTCAGGCTCCCTCTCGGACAAGTACGGTCGCAAGGTGGTGATCGTAATCGGTGGCAGTACCTTCTCCTTCTGCTGCTTCCTCTTCCAGCTGTTTGGCAGTCACACGCTGGCGCTGGGCTCCTGGCTACTCTGGCTGATCGGGCCCATCGACGCGATCTCGTCCGCGATCGTACCACTCGTGCTCGCGTACATATCCGACGACTCGAAGGAAGAGGGCAAGCTCATGTACGGCCGATTCGTCCTCATGTGTGAGTGACGTGCGCGTTTGGGCTCACACACGCAAAGTACAAGCTGCAGATGCAACTGGGGCGGGGGGGGGGGGGGGGGTTTGACCGACGCTGGTTGGCATTCAGCACCTCCAGATTTCCTAAAACTCTCTCATCTCAACCCTCCCAGACTTATAATAGTGGTCTCGCGTCCATTTCAGTGTATGTTCTTTCTTAAAGCATGACTTGTCAGTATCAAGGTTTAGCACTGCGTGATTTTGCACCAAAAGAATTCGGCATCAAATTCCAAAACTGGCTTGAAACCGCTAGCGCCATTTTGCAGACCGCTCAATTTCTGACACAGCCCCAAGTTTTTAGCGAGCCAAGAAGAGAAGCATGTGAGAGCCGAATTAATGTTGCATGCCCCACTCAAAATGGCAAAATCTAGACCTTTTGTTTGAACGACCATTACTCAATGGATACAAATCCGATTTCGACAATTCCTTTTCTAGACAAAACCCTATAGTATTGTGCGTCCTTGGTTCAAATTTCACAGCGTTCGGATCAGGGAATAAAACGTTATTCATAAAATAAATTGTGCAGTTTAAAAGAACACCCTTTAGTGAGCCCATGTTGTGCGCGAAAAAGTTCCCAATCCAACATGAGCACAGAAAAACCTTCCACAGAGCCATTTGACCCAACCCACCCCCCCCCCTCCGTTACTCTCACTCGGTGAGTCACTGAGAGCTCGTTCGTTACCTGTATGTATGGACAACATTGAGGCTCTGCGCACCAATGTGTACTACACCGATGCCGAAAGCACCTGTGAGCATTTAGCGGCCGCACTCAAGACGACGATTTTGGTGGTGCTGTTGTTTGTGCTGCAGGTTCTGTCGCAGCTGACGGGCTCCCTGAACGACACGCGCCAGTACTCGCTGCTTATCAGCACCGCAATGATGACCGTCTGCATTCTCTACGGCGTGTTCGTTCTCAAGGAGCTGCCCGTCGCCCATGAGTGCGTGAAGCGATCAACTGTCGCTGTGCGTGCGTGTGTGCGTGCCGGTGCGTGCGCACGACCGTTATTCTACTGTATTTTTCCACCGTTATTCCGACACATTGCCGAAGCGACACATTCCAGACCAAAAGCCAAGCAGGCGCTGCGGCCGAAGCGCAGCGTTGTGGTGCGCGGCACTTCCGCCGTTGTGTGGCAGTGGCTGGGCGCCCTGCGGTGTCTGTTCAAATCTCGGCTGCGCTATAGGCGGATGATCATCCTCTTGCTTTTCCTCATGGTCAGCTCGCTGCAGGCCATCGACACGGGAGAAGAGGGTGCGCGCGCGCACGCACGCACGCACGCACGCACCGGCACCGACGCACGCACGCACCGGCACCGACGCACGCACGCACCGGCACGGACGCACGCACGCACGCACCGGCACGCACGCACGCACCGGCACACACGCACCAGCAC
The DNA here is from genome assembly GCA_030248085.1 of Paralinhomoeus sp. GSCO2_6. Taxonomy (NCBI): domain Eukaryota; kingdom Metazoa; phylum Nematoda; class Chromadorea; order Monhysterida; family Linhomoeidae; genus Paralinhomoeus; species Paralinhomoeus sp. GSCO2_6. The sequence goes on along the minus strand of JASAMY010002074.1, from coordinate 29,611 downwards.
GCACGCACGCGCGCACGCACGCATGCACGCGCGCACGCACGCACGCACGCACACATGCACGAACGCGCACACACTTTTGTTTGTTTGTGTTTGACAACAAACAAACACGCCCACACTCACAAAAGAGATACTGGTAAATTTCTTTAGGCCTGTTAAAAGTGTACACGCTCAAAGAACCGTTTGAATGGGGCGGTGGCCAGGAGTTGGCAAAATATACTCTCTTCTCCACAATCGCTCGTGGGAGTTTTTTTAGAGAACTAGAGTCCTTTTTTTCATTCTCTTTTATTTTTTTTAGAAATTGTTGGCAGCTTAGTCGTATCGGTGTCCCTCAAGAAGGTATTGGGACTGTCTTACAGCACCATCTATTTGGTAGCGGGATCGGCGAGTTTCGGATCCGCCGTCGTCATGTCCCTTGCCACAGAAACAAAGCACGTAAGGAGACTGCTACCATAGCTATGCAATTTCGAATGGCGGTCCCGATTGCAGGACCTTTTCTAACAGAATTAATTTTTGGATATGGTATTTTTGACGATCACACGTTTGTGCGCAGTCCCTCATTTGCATATAAGAATTGTCGTTTTGCATAAGTCGATTGCTTGCACATTAGAAGGAAAATGTTATAATGGACACTCGTTTGTTGCTCCTTTTCCGCACCTACAATGTATTGTGTATGTGTTACCGTAGAAGGCCGAGTTCCGTCCACGGGTTCCGAGTTCCGAGTTCCGAGTACTCGGCCGTGGACGGCGGGGAACCGTCTGCGCCCGAGTACTTGGCCGCGGACGGTCCGAAATAAGCGCCGCCCGAGTACTCGGCCGTGGACGGTTTGAAACAGCGCCGCCCGAGTACTCGGGCGTGGACGGCCGGAAGAAGCAAAGCTCGATTAAGGGGAGGGGAGCGTTGTTATCTGATCGTTCGCGGCTCATGTCGGCGCGGCCAAAAGCGCATCTCCCACTTGTACAATGTACAGTCGGCCACCTGTGGACACGCGTCTGTAACTGTCTCCCAGCATCCCAACCCGAATAGCTCACCTGTGTGTGAGGGCGTCCATCTGGGCACCAAGGACGGCGTCCTCAAGCAGATGTATGTACGTCTGCTCCGAGTTTCTGCCCGCGGACAACAGCTTCATGTCCCTGGAAGAAGTGCCTCGTGGTAAGCCCATCAGCCTACGCGAGGCTGCCACCAAAGCCCCCATTGGTACTGGGCAAGGCTTTGTCAAGTGCGATTGCAAAAAAACTGTTCGAATAATATGTGCAAGTGCAAGCGCTCTGGACGACTCTGCAACAGTAAGTGCCATTCGTCGAAAGCGTGCCGCAATAAGTAATGTTTTTGAATTTGATAGTTTCGTTTCTTGACGTGATTCGCTGATTCTGAGGAGTGTTCCGTCCTTAAATATTGTGCTGGTTGGTCCCCAAATAATCGTGCTGCGTTGCGCTTTATTGGACTGTGTTGTGCCTCTGCCGCGGTGTACAGAAGTCAAAATATGTCTTGACAGATTCACCGACCAACGATAAACACAGACATTGTACATTGTACAAGTGGGAGATGCGCTTTTGGCCGCGCCGACATGAACCGCGGACGATCAGATAACAATGCCCCCTCCCCTTAATCGAGCTTTGCTTCTTCCGGCCGTCCACGCCCGAGTACTCGGGCGGCGCATATTTTGGACCGTCCGCGGCCGAGTACTCGGCCGTGGACGGTTTGGCGCCGTCCGCGCCCGAGTACTCGGCCGTGGACGGAACTCGGGCGTGGACGGTAACATATGCATTGGTGTTCTTTCACACATCTTTTTAGATATACTACAAGCTGTTTTTCGATATGATTAGCGCTGGTTCGGCAGGCTCCTACAACAAAATCATCGCGGAGCTAGTGCCGCCAGAAGAGGTTCGAATTTCGCTCATTTAGAGATAATTAATCAATTAAAATAATGCCAATCCATTAAAAAAGCGGCAGAAAACTTTGGAAGAGGGAAACTGTCTCGGCTCTGACGTAAGAACTTCTTCTACATCTCTAATAGAAGTTTCTATAAAATTCGAGCTTATCCCTACATTGGTAGAGTCGACAAGTACCGTAAATCCTCCAATAGTGCCCCCTGGTGGCACAATTGGAGTCGTACTGCGTTCTTTAGCTGATACACAATTTAACGTTCCGCAAAATTATTACGGTATTCACTAATGAGGGTACAATTGTAGCTGTGCACTCACTACTTATTTGTGCGTTTACTACCGCTTGATTTGTAATGCAAATCGTAGGGTACGTACTTCTTGCCCCGGGGGCACTATTGGAGAGGGGGCAGGCACTATTCGATGATCTCGTTTGTTAATTCAGATGGGCAAGATGTACGCGATGTTCGGCGTCGCGGGCCGCTTGAACGCGCTGATACAGCAAACGGTGCTGCTGGAGATCTACAAACGGACTCTCAAGTACAATCCTGCAATCGTCTGGTGAGAGTGTCCACAGTGCGAGTGCAGAACAAAAAAAAATACCTAGTGAGCACAAAAAAGTACGAAAAAGTACCTACATAGTGTGCGTAGAATTAAGCACGAAGAACATGTATAGAAAACACATCCCAAAAAGTGCTTCTGGAGTTTCGACTGCTGCCACTTTGTATATTGGATTTTTTTGGCAATAAAACGCGCCATGAAATGACAAAAAACTCAATGTTTGCTATTCAGAAAGTGTTTTACTGAATTTCTGTGCTAATGTAATGCGCGTTTTGTTCGACAAATAAAGATACTAAGAATTCAAAGCTTCAATGCAGAGTCACAAACAACGTAATTGAAAGTTCAGGTATTGCATGGCCGCTTTTGCGACGCTGACCACAGCGCTGTGGACATTGGGCCACTTGGCGTACCTCCGCGAAAAGGCGGTCATCAAGCGAAAGCGAGCCACTAGCCGACAAAGCGCCATCAGCCAACGGAGCACCACTAGCCAACAGAGCGCCACACAAGAAGAGCGCTTCTAATCGAAACGTCTACTGTAAATAAATGTTACCGTATATCCTCCAATAGAGCCCCCGGGTAAGGAGATATGAAAGAATGGTGTCCCGGGGCACTATTAGAGCAATTGCTGTAGTTACGTGGCTGTGCCGCATGCCGTCAATCATAAGTAACAGAACAATGTGTTTTTTTTAATTCTGTAATACATACCATCGCCAAAATTTGTTGATAATCTGTAAAAAAAATTTGAAAGATTGACTGGCGTGTAGCCCTCACGATAGATGTCCTTGTGGTACATAGGTACGATTGTTGCTTGAGGCTCTTGCAATTATCGCTCCGATAACACCTGCACAATAATCCGCAAAATTTACTTAGTGATCAACTGATCAAAATAATAAGTGATCAACTGCAAGACGCATTATCATTATTTGAGCAATAATAATCTCATACAATACACAATATGCATTACTCGTCAAGCTGGAAATTGTCGTTTATTCAAGAATTATTGCAGAGATATACAGTCGAATCGGTCTGTGATCTATAATGCGTCCAGTGATTTGGTACAGAACTGTGCATCGGCAACCTTGCATGCGAACTGGTACATCTTTTGCTATGCAGAAAGACAGGGGCTTTGGATGGCGTAGTGGTAGAGAGTCGACCTCTTGCGCTCACGGTTCTGGGTTCGATTCTCGATGGAGACACTAACGAGGATTCCAACGTCAATGGATTTTCTTGCACTGGCGTTGTTGTTGGATTAGGGAGCTCGGTCGCTAGGAGGCCGTCAGTGGCACATATAGCATACCCATCTCTGACGACTTCCTGTCTGGGGCCGCAATTAGACAAAGACACTCGGAATCTAGGGCAGCGGCGGCACGAGAAAATCCATGGATGGGGAAAGACTTGTTTTTAGCGGATCCATCAAGAATCGAACCCAGAGCCGTGCGCGCAAGAGGCCGATTCTCTACCACTACGCCATCCGCTGCCCTCATGTACTGGCGCTGCCTCAGATTGCAGACGGCGTTCTTGCACCTTTCTGTTTATTCAGTTAGTCACCCACTTTGCATAGAGTTTTTGAGACGCACGAACGAACGTCAGTGTTCACACGGGCAGTGAGGTGCACGTGAGATATCAGACTTAAATTGTATTGTAAGGGGGGGGGGGGGCTGGTTTGAACACCCCACCCCACTCGAGGATTTCGTAGTCTGCCTGCGCATATCATCAGCCGCCAAACGCTCATGCGACTTTTGCGGGGAGGAGGAGCAATGCAAACAGGCGGCACAGTTGAAAGATGGCAGCGGCACGGCGCAACATTTATCAGGCGGCGGTCAGACGGCGGCGGTGACTTGGAGGCGGCTTATAACCCGCAAAATTCGCCGCGCTTTCTAACACCGACAGTCCTTGAGTTGCCCCCTCCCCGCCACCGCTACCGAAAAGCGGCTCGCCTTTCAAACGAGCAGGAGTGCGGCAGCCATTTTCCTCTTCCCACATCCAGAGACCCTGCATGCGGCTCGCTTGAACCAATACACCCATGGGCTGGGCTTGTGTTCAGACCGTCTCTTCCACATTCCACCGAACCCATAGTACGCGCAAACCGTGTTCTCTATCCAAAAGAGCTTTTTTTAAGTTGTAGGGGGCTGCAATGTCTCAAAAGCTTTGGCCGAGTGGACGTTAGTTACTCTGTCGTGGACGTACATGTACCTAGGTGCATGTATATGGCGTAGGCTTCGTCATTCCTCACGCCTGGCGATCCCTTCTCGTTTGTGCGTGCGTCTGTTGCGTTGCCGCAGCGCGCAGGGCCGTACGCGACCGTATAAGAAGATTAATTCCCTGCCTTTTCGCGGCCGCTGATAACATCAACTGACACTCCACGGTTGTAGACATACCTAACCTACCCAACGTACATTATGCGCCGCGTTTGGCTGCGTTTGGAATACAACACGCCGCTTTGCTTCTTGCAGAGACTTGTAATTGCGTTGTCTACAGTATTCCTCCAAATAAGAGATAGGTCATTGCACAAGCCGGTGCACTGACAGCAGTTTCATCAAGGCCATTCGTACCATCGGAGACGCGTTTATAGAGAGTGCACGCCAGTTTGCATGCAGTTTTTGAGCGCACATCTGCACTTGCTACAAAACTGCAGCTATATTGTACAGCGACTTAAGCTACCCCGTTTGTAAGATGACGGTAGTGATGGACTGTAGTGGCTGAGCGGAACCGACATTAAAGTTGTAGACGTGTTGTCCGCACGGAATTCCAACCACGGTCTAGGTCCTCAGATGTATATCTCTTGAGTTAAAAGTGTCTGGAGCGCCCAAGTTTTACTACAATTCATGAGTATGCGCCGAAAGTGTTCCTTTGCATGACCGTGAAAGCGCAGTGGTGAGACACTGACTGTCACTGGCAGTTGTGCATGCTGCTCGTGCACTTTGCATTTTGCCATTACTTTCTCGGAATCGTCGTTTGTCGTTCCGATCCTCCCTCGCGCCTAAGCTCCCAAGATCGAATTCGTGAACTACATTACATTACCTATAGGTAGTAATGTTGCTGCCTTGAACAATACATACAGTTCCGGGCAGATGTCTCTTAGTTTCACGTCCCTGGATGCGTCCCTGGGCGCGGAACGCGCCCCAACGCTAAAGGATAGGCAAAGGGAAGGATGCAAGGACGTCTATGGAACCATGCGCTGTCCAATCGCGCGCCGCGCCTGAGAGCGTCCCAGGGGGCGGCGTGGGCAGCGCGGCGCGCGCAGCGCAGCGGGGCGGGCGCGCGTGGCTAAGAGCGGCTCTTCTAGCGCACTCATTGGTCAGATTGCATTCATTCCCTTTGTCCCGCTAGAGCATCTTATAACGTTGGGGCGCAAAAACGTCCCTGACGTCCCGGGAACGCGTCCGCGGGCGCATACGCCCCTGTTCACCAAGAGACATCTGCCCGGAACTGTAGGTAGTTCTATCTTGTGTTGTAGCAGCAGCAGGCCTGTACCGCGATGCCCAGATGGCTGGCGTCCTTTGTGGAGACGGTGGGGACGCCTCTGACACTGGCCAGGCGGATGAACATCGAGTTCGTTGCAGTGCTCGCTATCTCTGCTGTGGTCCTCATTCTCAGCATCCTTCCCGCGCTCCTACAGGTCACGCATGTCTCCCGTTACCCATGCGTGCGTGCCGGTGCGTGCGTACTTGCGTGCGTGCGTGCGTGCGTGCGTGCGTGCGTGCGTGCGTGCGTGCGTGCGTGCCGGTGCGTGCGTACGTGCGTGCGTGCGTGCGTGCGTGCGTGCGTGCGTGCGTGCGTGCGTGCGTGCGTGCGTGCGTGCCGGTGCGTGCGTACGTGCGTGCGTACGTACGTGCGTGCGTGCGTGCGTGCGTGCGTGCGTGCGTGCGTGCGTGCAATTTTTGGCAGCAGATTTCGACAATTGCAGGAACGAATTCTCTATGAAAATCGAGAGTTTCTTCGCAACACTACGGAAGAGTTTAAAAGCGATTTTGTAGCGGAAAAGGTGACCACGGTAGTGCAGATCCAGGGAATTGTAACCAGCGTTTTCGAGATTATTTACGGCCCCACGGCAGGTGAGCTTCGACGGCCGCAATGTGTACACTAGCTCTCCTCGCTTTTAAACTTTCACCCTTCTTTATTTTATTTCTACTCCGCGAACAGAGCGCAGGGCTGCACGAACTCAACGAATGGGCATTATTGCATCGCCGTTCTTTACCCCGGATGGGCTTGGGTGGGGCCATACATCCTTACTGCAAATTCTCCTAGTCCTGACTAAGTGGGTCGCACAATGAGAGCCTTCATCCCAACCCAAGGGAATTACCTAGGGTACCTAGTAACTCAGCTGTACGTAGAGTGGCGGGAGTTAAACCCCCTCACAATGGAAGAACCGAGACATGTCACAAGGTGATGCGACATCTCGCCCAACGACATTTCGCCCAACGACATTTCGCCCACGCGACAACTCGCCCAACGACACTTTGCTCAATAAAGCGTAATCTCTAACCAAGCTCATTTTAAGCAGGTTTCGTTGTTTGTTCATTTTCAGCGGCACATTTTGTGCACGAGCAGGTCGCATCTAACTTTATAATGCATGATCAGCACCGCATCTCGATGGAGCCATCCAATTTGATATCATCAGCGTCCATAAACAATGACAAGTTGCGCATTGCATGTGGGGCAATCGGTTGTTGCTGAGCTGTTTAGTTTGCTGCTGCCTGCAGTTTTTTTCCGACATGCCGTCTAAGTTTCTTTGTACCACCAGAAGTGGTCTTCTTCAGAGGAGGAGCATCACCAGAGATGGTCAAAAGCTGGCTTAAGGCCATAACACACGCCTCCGTGCGGCACCGGGCGGCAACGGACGGTGAGCAGCAGTCAGCCGGACGCGCCTATCAAATGCACACGCGCCCGGTGCCGGACGGAGGCGTGTGAACCGGTCGGCACAGTGAAGCCCGGTGCCGCCCGGTGCCGCACGGAGGCGTGTGTTATTGCCTTTGCGACTACGGGTTCGACTGCAGATCAAGTCTATTGGAAATCCGAACAAGCCTGCTCGGCGCACACTCACACCACTGCCGACGAGGTCGTCTTCCTCATCCATCCAAACGTCCGTCCACTACTACCTGCGTGGTGTCGTGCACACCATGCGTTTGGGCCTAAGTATTTACACCGCTTGGCTCATTGTCAACTCGTCTCCCAGTTTCCAGCTGCTGAGTGCTCTCATTGAGTGAATATCGAGTTTCGTTCTTGTCGTTTAGCTCTTGTTTTGAAGTGGCGTAATGACAGATTTGTATGAACTTGACATTTGAGGCACCTGCATTGCATTGGGCAAATTGTCGTTGGGCGAATTGTCGTGGGCGAGATGTCAGAGAGTACTCGCCCTTAATGCGCACGCAAGGTTCAGTTCCAAGTTTTAGCACTGTAGAATATATGTACCTCAAATCGCAAAAAACGATTGGTGGAGGGGAAGAAGCAAAAGTCCAAATGGTCTAGTCAAATGCGCTGCACCATAATCCGCACCATATTTGCGTCGATTCTCGGTTCTTTAGGCTCCCTGTCCGACCAGTTCGGTCGCAAGGTGGTGGTGGTAATCGGTGGCAGTACGTACACCCTTTGCTGCTTCCTCTACCAGCTGTTCGGCAGTCACACGCTGTCTCTGGGCTCGTGGCTACTGTACGCGATCGGACCAATCGACGCCATCTCGTCCGCTATCGTACCCCTCGTATTTGCGTACATATCGGACGACTCGAAGGGAGAGGGCAGGGTCATGTACGGCCGATTCGTTCTCATGGGTGAGTGTGGTGTGCATCTGTTTTTACCGCACCGTAAATCCTCCAATAGTGCTCCGGAGAACACTGCAGTTTCAAGCTCCCCTTGTTGCTAGGGTAGTGGTAGAGAATCGACCTCTTGCGCGCACGGTTCTGGGTTCGATTCTTGATGGAGCCACCATATGTACATACATACATAGATCCAGGATTCCCTCTAATGGATTTCCTTGTGGTGTCGCCTTCCTAGATTGCAGTTGGCGTTCTTCCGAATGTCTTTGGCTACTTGTGCGGCTCTAGACGGAAAGGCGTCATGGAGATGGGTATGCCATATGGCCTCCTAGCGTTGCCCCTAATCCAAAAAACATCTCCTCGTACCTGGGCCATGGGGAAACGCCCTCGCCCTTTCCTAGTACTAGTACATAGCATTAGCACGGCGATTGTGTACGCACTTCTTCTGATACTGAAGAGCGCACTGACACCGACGCGAACATAGGTACCGTAAACCCTATGATTAGCCCCCCCTATAATTAGCCCCCCCTATAATAATACACCCTCCCAAGACCACTTTGAGTTAATAAGCCCCCCCCCCCCCTATAATTACGCCCCCTCCCTAAATGAACCATCGTCTAAAAGGCACATGTTTCCATGTATGGGTGTATGTATGGTCGCGTATGTGTATGTATGTATGTGAGACTGTGTGAGAGTGTGTTAGAGTGTACCAACGTGTGTGCACAGCGCCTTTTTCCCTTAAAAATCGCCTCCACGCGCCTTTTTGCCCACACATCTTCCCACTCATCGACACTTCCAGTTTATAAGCCCCCCCCAATAATTAGCCCCCCCTATAATTATACACCCTCCTAGAGCTCGAACGAAAAACTTAGCCCCCGGGGGGCTAATTATAGGGTTTACGGTATATATGTACGCGTCCGCCTTTAGCGGTGCTGCTGCGGGCGAGCGCCTTGGTCGTGCTGCTGTTCGTCTTCCAGGTGTTGTCGCAGCTGACCGCCTCCCTGAACGACACGCGCCAGTACTCGCTGCTGCTCAGCACGGCGCTCATGGGCTCCGCCATCCTCTACGGCATCTTCTGGCTCAAGGAACTCCCAATCCCCCATAGGTGCATCATCGTACTGCGTGCGTGCGTGCGTGCGTGCGTGCGTGCGTGCGTGCGTACGGGCGTCCGTGCGTGCGGCCGTGCGTGCGTCCGTGCGTCAGTCCGTGCGTGCGGTCGTGCGTGCGTGCGTGCGTGCGTGCGGTTGTGCGTCCGTCCGTGCGTGCGTCCGTGCGTGCGTTCGTGCGTTCGTGCGTGCGTGCATGCATGCGTGCCCGCGGGCGTGCGTGCGTGCGCGCGTGCGTGCGTGCGCGCGTGCGCGCGCGCACCCACGCGTGTTGCAGAGCCGCAGTCAGGATGTGGTCTGGTGATTGAGGTACAGTAGGAAGGGGGTGGCAATTGTGATTCTTCCTTATGCAAAATTGTAATTTAAAATAACCCCCAACCGCTCTCCGCCCATCTGTGTGGCGTAGATGCGCGGTGGATGCATTGTCTTCCTCTGCAGCGTTCACTGTTGTAGGCAAATTCTCGAAGGAAGGACCCGTGTTTCAGACCCAAGAGCGAGCCGTCGTCCTGGCCAAAGCGCAACGTCGCGGTGCGCGGCACTTCGGCGGTGGTGTGGCAGTGGCTGGGCGCCCTCAAGTGCCTCTTCAGAAGGCGACAGCGCACCAGGAGGATGATCATCCTCCTGCTGTTCCTCATGGTCAGCTCGCTGCAAGCCATCGACACGGGCGAAGAGGGTGCGCGCACCCGCGCAGCACGCACGCACGCACGCACGCACGCACGCACGCACGCACGCACGGGCGCGCGCGCGCACCGGCATGCGCACTCGCATGTGGTGGAGATGGTGACGGTGCTGTTTCTACACACAACTGTCCGAGTGCCGAATGACACTGCATCCCGTGCGTCTCGGCCTTTTAAAAAAAAAATAACTGGAAATGATCTGCAGGTCTCTTGAAAGTGTACACGCTCAAGGAACCTTTCGAATGGGGCGAGAGTTTGGAACTGACGAAATACGTCTTCTCCTCCACAATCGCCCGTGAGGGACGCAATTTTCTAAGCACTTCTTTATTCAAATAATAATTTTGTTTTCTAGAAATCGTTGGCAGCCTAGTCGTAACTGTGTCGCTCAAGAAGGTATTGGGACTGTCTTACAGCACCATCTATTTGGTAGCGGGAACAGCGAGTTTTGGATCCGCCATCGTCATGGCCTTGGCCACTGAAACGAAGCACGTAAGGAGACTGCTACCGTAGAAGTGCATGCAAATTTGCAAGTCAGCGTGGCTGTTGCGTTTGAAGCAGTTTTGGTTAGTTACATGTAGTTACTGTGAACAACAAATACATACACTGTGGCCCAAAAAAAGTGATAGACGCCACTTTGCCTGTTTCGTTCTCGGGACCAGATAATCCGATTGAGCTCAAATTTTAACATGACATACCACAATACGTTCTACGCCTACACGCCGAATTTTATCAAATTCCGTTGAGCGCCGCTCAAACGGCACCATTTTTACTAAAGCGATGTCGAGAATTGAGTGTTTTTTTTCTTATTTCTAACGTCCAAGATTTGAATAAAGGCAGTATCGTAATTCCCAAAAATATCAGCAAAACGCACTATGTGGCACCTGCCTAACTGTAGTCCTAACTGAAATTGACTGTTTTTAAAATTAAAACGATTCTTCAGTTGTTTTTTTTTGGGTTTGGCGTTTTCGTGGGTGTTCGAATTCTAAAACCGGCATTTTAAATGGGATCTTCACGTTTTGCAGCAATCTTCGCGCCACGTTACAAAATGTAATTGAATGTATTAAAATGATCCAGAGCAAGTTGACGCGTGTTGCGACAAAATTTGAGCCCTATCGAACGTGCTCGTCACGAGAAACACTCGATTTTTGGCATGGCGTTAGTAGAAATGCTGTCGTTTGAGCGGCGCTCAATGGAATTTGATAAAATTTGGCGTGCATGCGCAGAACGTATTGAGGTGTGTCATGTTAAAATTTGTGCTCAATCGGATCATCTGGTCCCGAGGACAAGACAGGCAAAGTGGCGTCTATCACTTTTTTTGGGCCACAGTGTAGGTATTCATGACGGATAATTTGGATCCCTTCGTTCGGACAAACATTTATTGCTCAAAACGTGATTCGCCCAAAACGGCTCAAGCATGCATTTCGTTTAAAACTTAGTGTTATAAAGATTCACCTTAAAAAGATTTAAAAGGTTTAATCCTGGAGATTAATTTGCCATTGGATTATGACGCAGCAGCAGGCGGTGTCCCCAGGCATATGCTGGCTTTGTTCCGGGCGGGTAGTGTATTGGTCTTGTAGTAGTTACACCTATGCAAGCACGTTTAGATTTACTACAAGCTGATTTTCGACATGATTAGCGCTGGTTCAGCCGGCTCTTCCAACAAAATCATCGCGGAGCTAGTGCCGGCTGAAGAGGTCAGGATTTCGTTCGTCCATATGTATTACGAACAATAAATTTTTAGTTGTCGCACACCAAAATAAGGTCAGCTACAATCGACATTCAATAATAAGGAAAATGTAACACTGACTTGTTACACTGCCGATGATAATGTGATTTTGCGAACTTCAAACAAGGCAGGAGGTCACCAAACTGGTTTTTCTCTCAACAGTGCTTTTGGGGTGAAGCGAGGTTGAAAATATGCTGCGCACCCACCTCCCAGAGTGCCCCTGCTAAGGGCGGTTCAAACTGTAGTGCCCTGGGGCACTATTGGAGGATTTATGGCGGCCAAAATTTTAAATTTTGCAACAACCTTGCACTTGTGGGGCTGTGGCGTAGTATGTACACGTAAGGCGTTGTACTCCTGACCGCGAGGTCGGGGCGGGGTTCGATTCCTTGATGGGTGAAAATCACGGCAACCCCCTTGGGCAAGGGGTTAGACCACTGCTCCGGTTTCTGGCTGTACCGTGGCTTCGGCCAAAAATCAGTGCCTGGTGGGAGCCCACCTTGCCTCGCGGCAGAACAACGCCCACTGTCTTGTATGCGGCGCCGCCCTGTGATCCTGGTGATTCAGTTAACGGCCTTTGTGCTGTGTCAGGTGGTTGTCGTCAAAAATAAAGTTTTTAAAACCAATCAGAAGGACAGAAGGACAACCACCTAAAAAAGTTCTAAAAATTAACAAATTGCAACGTAGTTAAGTCCCGTCCAGCGGAGCCAATTCTTGTTTCGGGTCCTACCATTGAAAAGAATTGGATAACCCGCAGGGCACCCTCTTCAGAACGAGCCCTGTGAGTTAGATAATGGTCCAAATTAAAGTAAATTAAATAAAACTAAATTAAAGTCTACCCATATTCATCACAGTGTCGACTTTAGATGGGCAAGATGTACGCGATGTTCGGCGTCGCGGGCCGCTTGAACGGTCTGATTCAGCGCACGATACTGCTGGAGATCTACAAACAAACTCTCAAGTACAACCCTGCAATCGTCTGGTGAGTTTAGGTTCCGTGTATGGGAGGGAGTGCGCGCTCTATTTTTAAAAGTTCTGTTTCCACACACATGACACATGGCTGTGTTTCAAATAGGTATTCTGCATTGTTTGTAAAGTATGTGTAGGTGTAACAAGGTGTATGTAGCAAGTACATAGGTTAGTGTATGAACGTGTGTGAGGTTTTTAATGATACAACCTTAGCAAGTCAGAGAGCTCTATTACATATGTATGTATCTGTAGCTTGGTTGGAGCCTCCCCCCCCCCCAACAACAAACCCTCTACCCCAGCATTTCTGTGTGTTTAGATGCGTAAAAGTGAGTACCGTAAACCCTATAATTACCGTAACCGGGGGCTAATTTTTTGGTTCGAGCTCTCGGCGGGTTTATAATTAAAGGGGGGGGGGGGCTAATTATAGGGGGGCTTATAAACTGGAAGTGTCGATGAGTGGGAAGATGTGTGGGCAAAAAGGCTCGTGGAGGCGATTTTTAAGGGAAAAAGGCGCTGTGCACACACGTTGGTACACTCTAACACACTCTCACACAGTCTCACATGCACATACGTGTACATACATACACATACGCGACCATACATACACCCATACATGGAAACATGTGCCTTTTAGACGATGGTTCATTTAGGGAGGGGGCGTAATTATAGGGGGGGGGGGCTTATTAACTCAAAGTGGTCTTGGGAGGGTGTATTATTATAGGGGGGGCTAATTATAGGGGGGCTAATTATAGGGTTTACGGTAAATGGTTAGTGCTTATCAGAACGTTTCAGCGCTGCACGACCAGAAAACAAACGCCCCTATCTTGACACATTTTTGGCCAAAAGTACGTATATTTTGACATTTAGATGAACTATTTCAGCAACCCCAACTTTTCGCTCCGACCCCCTTCCCCATCCCAAACGCACCCCCCCCCACTGGGCCAGCCACCGTTACAGGTACATAGGTATGCTCGAGTCACTACCACACCTCAAAAAGTCACTTTTCCAACAAAATTCAGGTATTGCATGGGCGCCTTTGCGGCACTCACCACATGTTTGTGGATATTGGGCCACTTGGCGTACCTGCGCGAAAAGGTGCTGATAAAACGCAAGAGAGCCGCTAGTAGACTGACCGCCATTCAAGAAGAACGGTTTTAATCAAACTGGTTACTGTAACAGTTATAGCTGTCGTGTAGGTTAGGAAGTGCCGCGTTCCGTCAATCATAGGAAACAGTGCAGTTCAAATCCGTTCCAATATTTTTAATTCTGGTTTTGATAAATTTGATTTAAGCCATTAAAAAAAGGAATGGAAAAGATTGACGGGCGTGTGTCGCTTACTCGCGTACGATGTGTCTTTTAGTGTACGTGCATAGCTCTTGATTTGAAGCCTCTTTGCTTTTAGAAATGCCAATGGCTTGAGATAATTATTATTAATTTGTCGCACGACGTATGCTACCGTATCTCCAAAAATGATCTCAAATTTCAAGAGCTGTTGCAGAGTTGTTGTTTACAAATCGTTCTGTGCTCTGTGCCTGTTGGTCGGCCTGTGATTTGTAGGACAGTGCCACAAGAGAATTTTATATCGATCGTGCTTGCTTGCTTGCTATGCAGAAAACGGAAAAGTCGGGAAATGACTGGCACATCGTATGCGCAATCCGCACGCACGCACGCACGTGTTCTCACCCGCTATAGTCAACCGTCGAACTCCCTGCTGTGCGTCGGCTTGTTGCTACCTACGTAGCTAGCTAGTGCTGCAAGCTCTCAAGTAACGTCCCGAGGATCATGCGTAGCCCGCAAGCGTGCAAAGTGGAACTTTGAGCAGGTAGATCGTTCGTTCGTGCCAAGGCCGCTTTGTTGGTCGCACTTCTTCAAATCGGAGAGAGGTGACCCACACACCTATGAACAGTTCTTCTGCTGCAGCAAGCTTCAGGGCCAGTTCAGCGTCGTCGGCCGGTGACGTATGTAAAAGTGTTCGCGCACTTCTACATAGGAAATGCACGCTAAGTGTTCGCGTCTATGTAATTCTGCTCCATCTCGAGAGTGCTTCTGAGCTTCGACTGCATTCAAACAAAACAATCAAACGGCGACCATGTCATGCTACGTGTTGCGACTGCTGGCTACAGTAATGACATAATGACTGTCCACAACTACTGAGCAGACTCAAACTTTGAGCACGATGCCGAACGACGCTGATGTTGTCGACGTACAGGGTAAAGCATGCAGGTTTTAAAATTGCTACTTACAAGCGTAGCGAGCACTGTGGCCGTGTCGAGCACTGTGGATCTTTATCTGCTCGGTGGGAAAGGCATACAATATTGACGTGACGGATCTGTTTGATGGGGTATGTGTGCACCTGCTGAGTTGCGCGGCTTTGCACAGGCTACATGTTGCCTGATCTTGCCATGTTTGACAGCAATAGCAGTATACAGATGTAGAATCGATGCAGACACACTGCGCTCCCCCCCCCCCACACTCACACAAAGCAATTAGTTGCAGCAGAAGTGTACACTGCACGCCCTATAGGATGTAGCAGAGGAAACATACTGAAATGGACGCGAACACTTTTACATAAACTGCGCGTATTGGCTATGTAGAAGTGCGCGCGCGCGAACACTTTAAGAGGCGTTCCACAGAATTTCCAGGTATCCGATGCACGCAAAAAAATAGATTTTGCTAAAATCGATTTTAGGGGGTCCAGATGAATGTCCCATTGGTGGTGGGAACCCTCGTTTCGACCATCGACCTCCACCCCCTTTACAGGGGTCTCCTAAATGAGACGACTGAAATGGCAAAAATTGACCAAAAAATGGGACTTGGTTGTTTTGTTCCATCTCCCTCGAGGGTAGTGTGCCTAGGGGCGTGGCTGGTAAGTGGTACCACTAAGTTAACAACTCTACTAGCACACCCCAAGTTGGCACCTCTCTGCATCCCTCCTAGCTTATGTTACGATGCCCTAAAAATGGGTGTGCTAATTTTGCAAAAATGGCCAGAAGTGCTGTGCCACCAAATATTTTTTGCCCAAAATTGACCACCATTGGGAGAACACTTGGGGCACTCTACCACCAAATTTATAGAGTCTAAAGCCCTGGCGTTCGGTAGTTATAAGTCGAAACCTTCCAAATTCTCCAAAAATGGCTGTGCTAATTTTGCAAAAATGGCCATAAGTGCTGTGCCACCAAATATTTCTTGCCCAAAATTTACCACCAGTGGGGAGACCCTTGGGGCATTCTATCCTCAAATTTATAGAGTCTAAAGCCCTGGCGTTCGGCAGTTATAACCTGAAACCTTTGATTTTTGCCTTTTTCAAGCGATTTTTTGCCCTTGCACCATTGTCTTTCGCGCAAATTGGCCCTCCCCTTCACGATTTGTTGTGTAACAGTAGCCCGCATACATGGCTGACAATGCGCCGCACTTGAGCTGCACAGCTCCCAAACGTCATAGGTGCAAGTCTCTGTATGTGCAGTTTTGCTGTGTTGTGGATACCCTGTGACCAACCCATGCTATGAATGGTGTCACGGTACTTCAGTAGCAATGCATAGTTTCAGAGGAACCAGGCACTTTCAAATCCAGACAGTCTCGAAGCTGGACTACAGAATTACAAATGAGTGAACAGTAGTCTGTATGTCTTTGTTGAGCCCTTTCTAAATGGTCAGTTCCAGAAATTCAACTCTAACTTTGGGTGGAAATCTGCAGCAGATAAGACTCTGACTGATCTAACCCATTAGACCCTTCAGACCTAAACCCTTTAGAACACCATTCAAACGCTTACCAACCAAACAAACACTCTGCCAGACCTGGTTACAGGCATGAGTACCGTGACACCATTTATAGCATTGGGTTGGTCCAGAGCATCCACAACACAGCAAAACCGCCCACACAAGCTCGTTTGCGAGACTTGCACCTATGACGTTTGAGAGCTGTGTAGCTCAAGTGCAGCACCTTGTCAGCCATGTATGCGGGCTACTGTTACACAACAAATCGTGAAGGGGAGGGCCCATTTGCGCAAAAGACAACGGCGCAAGGGCAAAAAATCGCACCAAAAAGGCAAAAATCAAAGGTTTTTAACTACCGAACGCCAGGGCCTTAGGCACTATAAATTTGAGGATAGAATGCCCCAAGTGTCGCCTCACTGGTGGTAAATTTTGGGCAAAAATATTTGGTGGCACAGCACTTATGGCCATTTTTGCAAAATTAGCTTGCCATTTTTGGAGAATTTGGAAGGTTTCGGCTTATAACTACCGAACGCCAGAGCTTAAGACTCTATAAATTTGGTGGTAGAGTGCCCCAAGTGTTCTCCCAATGGTGGTAAATTTTGGGCAAAAAATATTTGGTGGCACAGCACTTCTGGCCATTTTTGCAAAATTAGCGCACCCATTTTTAGGGCATCGTGACATAAGCTAGGAGGGATGCAGAGAGGTGCCAACTTGGGGTGTGCTAGTAGAGTTGTTAACTTAGTGGTACCACTTACCAGCCACGCCCCTAGGCACACTACCCTCGAGGGAGATGGCCCAAAACAACCAAGTCCCGTTTTTTGGTCAATTTTTGCCATTTCAGTCGCCTCACTTAGGAGACCCCTGTAAAGGGGGTGGAGGCCGATGGTCGAAACGAGGGTTCCCACCACCAATGGGACATTCATCTGGACCCCCTAAAATCGATTTTAGCCAAATCTATTTTTTTGCGTGCATCGGATACCTGGAAATTCTGTGGAACGCCTCTTAACATAGCGAACACCTTTACATACGACACCGGCCGGTGTCACATTTTAGGGAAGCCCCCCTAATATACGCTCCCAGAGAAGAACACTTACATATAAACGTCGACCATAGGCAATGCTCCCATGGGAGAATCTAAAATGCTTTAGTGTTAACTTTAGTGTAAACGTGTTTTACAAAGCAATAAAGGACCAGCCGCCATCAAGACGATAGAGAAATAAATTTTTAAAAAATAAAACGCGTCGCTCTGCGCTTCTACAAGGATCTTCTGAAGGTCTTCGCTCAGTTTCGCGACTACTACTCCTATAGACAATATTTCCACTGTCAAACCATACGAGCTCGAGACGGCGCTGCACCAATATGACTGGAGAAACTCCACGAAATTGTCGCGATTGTCCCCCTGGGTTAGCGCCATGGGGGAGGTGCGCTTACCACAGTGATTGCGCTTACATTTTGGTTCTCCTCTGAAAGGGGCGCTTATTAGTGGTTCTACGGTAGGATGAGACAGGCAGACTAGTGGCTGAAAATAAAAGATGCGGAGTAAATTTGACACGGTGTGGATGAACCATTGCAGCAATGCAGCAGCAGCAGCCGAGCGTATTGTAGGGGGGGGGGGGGAGAGGCGGACGCGCCGTGGACCGGCGGCAGCAGCGGCCGCTGCGCTTCTGGCAGCTGAAACAACGCTTGTAGGCATCTATCGACTACTCTCTACACATAGGTCAAACGGCCCAATTAGGTGCGTGAAACAAAAGAGAAGCGGGCCCGACACCACATCGTACGCAACGACCCCGCGTTCCCGCGGATCCCGCGCCATTGAATCGCACTGGCGCAGTCTCCGCCGGGGAGTTGCGTCGCGGTGCTCTCAACGCTGCCCAGAGATGTCGTCTTTGTCTGAGACTGATCTCTGGAATTTCAACAGTGATCTGTCCCACTACCCCCCCCCACCCCTCCTCAACCCCAGTTTGTTTGTTTGTTTGTTTGTGTGTGGGCCGCTTCTATGATCGCGGGGGCCTCTCTCTGGTCACAATCGACCGCTGCTAGTGAGAGATGAGACCCAGTCAGCCCGATCCTGGAGGGCTGGCTCCCGTAACGGGCCGGAATTGTCACTGCCGCCGGGTTGGTTCCGCTGGCCGGCAGCTCAAGGGACGCCCAGGACATACAGCTCCCAGAGGAGACCAACCTGCTGTCCAGACGGCTCCGACCATGTCCCAGCACACAAATGACGTCATTCGGTCTGAGGCATGCATAGTGGCCACGAGGGCCGCCACAGACACAGAAGAAGAACGCCACATATGTTCTACGGCAAGGATGACCAGAGAAAAATCCACTGAAAGGGATAGTTCTCAATAGTGGATCCCTCGAGAATTGAACCCAGGACCTTGCGATCATGAGTCCCAGTCTCTACCACTAGGCCACCGTGCCGACCCCAGTTCGACGCGAACACTGTCGAGTGCCGAGGGTCCGCTCGGAGCGAGCGCGGTGATCGCTCGCGTCTCCTCAGCTGTCCGAGTCGGCGTGCAAAAGGCGCGTCTGCTGGCCTCAGTCGCTGCAGTCGCTTGTCCTCGCCAAACGATCGAAGTACCAGCAGAAGTGCTGACCGTCAGCAGAACTGCGAAAGCTGACCGCTCTCCTCAAGCCATGGCCGTCGCCGTCCTCAAGTTGCTTGTCCTTCTAGCTGCCCAGCTGTCTGTCTTTGAAGCGTATACAAAGCGTGAGCGCACACTTTGAAGCTGTCGTTGTTCTAGAGGTTCCCATTTCCAGTTCGACTACGTTCACTTTAGGGATCCGCGAAGAAGACAGGGTGCCGTTCACCAACCGAAAATGCGAAAAGAGACATGGTAAGGAAGCACATTCCGCATGCGTCCCCAACCTGCGAATAACCCCATTAGCCCTGAAACCCCTCAGCAACTGCACCATAGATTAGTCATCCAAAATCTCAATAGTGCCCCCCCCCCACGCCCAGGCAATTAATTCATTCAGCCTCCCTTCTAAGGGGCTGCTCTAAAGGGGCCTACTGCAGGCTAAGCGACTATCCGTCGTAACCCGGTAATAAAGCACTGCTCTGTCCGCCATGGGTAAGTGAACTGTACTACTACTACTACTACTACTATGCGTTGTTGTTGTTGTTGGATTTGGGGCGACGCTAGGAGGCCGTCAATGGCCCATGTAGCCTACCCATCTCCATGACGCCTTCCCGTCTACAGCCGTATAATTAGCGGAAGACTTTCGGAAGAACGCCATCTGTATGGATGAACGGGCAGCGATGGCACGAGAAAATCCATGGAAAGGGAAGTCCTCGATCTAGTGGCGCCATCAAGAATCGAACCCAGGACCTTGCGCGCTAGAGGCCGGTTTTTTGCCACTAGGCCATGCCGCTGCCCACTACTATGCGGCGCGACAAATGCCTGTGAACTTTCAGGCAAATGCGTCCCCAGAGACTGGAATTGCCCAATCGGAATGTCGGATTCTAAATCAAACGATCCACTCTGCGCGTTCTCGCCCAGATTTAAATGCTGCATCTGAGCCTTCGCATGACGCGGTTGTCACCCGCAGCTGGAATGCGGCGTCCAAGAAGAAAACTAAGACTCGTTTGCTTAGGGACTGTTAAAGCTCTGCTTTTCTACCGTCATTAATTCCGAGCATTTCGTTCGTTATGGCAAGGGAGCGATTCGGAAAGAAAATGAGCTGTCGTGTTGTCTATGAAGCACCTTCGTTCATTTGTTCATGCAAATTGAATGGACAAGCGACACACGTTGAACTTACCGATTCAGTGGCGGTGTGAGCGCAACACAATAGAACACCGCATGAAGAATTATTGGGGGTGATTTTTTTATTTTACACAGTAAATAATCTAATAACTAATAATAATAATAACTTTTTGACCGCTTTACCGAATCCTACAAAAAATTGCGTAGCTCGAACAATTCGTAGCCCTCCATGTACGCCTCATCGAGAGCTTCCATCGAAGCCATCACACGCCATCCAGTTTTGGAATGCATTACATCCAAAATACTGCAGAAATTTCGATTTTTTGAATTTTTGTACAAAAAACTTTACGTGGTTCGAAATGTTCATAGCCCTCTATGTATGTAAGCCTTGTCGAGAGATTCAATTGAAGCCATAGCACGTTGGTTTCGGTCCAGTTTTGAACGCACTACATGCAAAACACTGCAGAAATTTTTATGAAAACCTCGATTTTTAAACTTTTGTATAAAAAAATAAGTGGTTTAAAAAGTTCGTAGCCCTCCATGTAGGCCTCGTAGAGAGCTTCAATCGAAGCCATGCACGAAGTTTGTGGTCCAGTTTTGAACGAGCTACACCACTTGCTCTATGTATTTCAGCAACTTCTACCGGAGGAATTCGGCGCATACCTGTAACTGGGGGGGGGGGGGGGGTTGGGGGCCCCGCACTCTTTTTCCAACACCCACCCAACTCCCCCCCCCCCCCGACCCCCCCCCCCCAGAATTTTCCCAAAGGATTTTCACTCTGTCTAAAACGATAAAAGTGAGTAAATGTTGGTGTTTTTCAGTGCTTTTCAGTGTTATATGATCATGAAACAGCTAAATAACACTGTTTAGAGCCTATTTATACCCATTTTACACCAAAAAGTATCATTATAACTCAAAAAATGGCCAGCTACCCCCCACTTTTTGCTCCAGAGACCCGCTCCCCCAAAATCGGCCAGCTACCCTCCCCCCCACTCTTCCAGACCCGGTTACAGGTATGATTCGGCGCCATGATTTTTTGAAGTCAAAATTTTTCAAACCCGAAATTCCGACCCCTCATAACTCAAGAACGGCTTAACCCAGGAGACTGAATCGCATGCATTCAAGAGCTATTCCAAAAATTGTTTAAGGTCAAATCGTTCCGTGGTCTGCTAGGCGCCCCGTGGCTTGTAGGACAGTGCAACAACTGGAACATATCGTGCTTGTTTGCTATACAGACAGGACAGGACAGAACTGGCAGCTAATTGGCACAACTCGCACGCACGCACGCACGCACGCGTCGCGACGACTATTGCCAACCATCGAAGACCCTGCTTTACGCAGACTTGTTACTAGTGACCCAGATCTGAGTCTGACAACAGATACCGTATCCTGACGATCCCTATGACTAGGCGGTCAACTTTTGTGTTTTAGCCAAAGTGATCCAACCTAACCACATCGATATTTATCAATTATCCTGAAAGTGAAAATATTTTGATGCATTGGAGCGAGTTGACTTCAAGGAATGAAATGTTCCACATCGAAGGGCGATCAACTTTATTTTTGATGTTTAGGCCATCCGACCTAACCACACTGAAATATCGCCAATTTCTGTTATCGATATAATGGGGGAGGTATTTTGGTGCGTCCAATTTAGTCCAAATGTTGAAAGTAACACAAGTCATTTTACGGCGACCAACTTTCTTCTTTACGGCGAAGCGCTGCGATGTACCGTTAAAGCGCCTATAGGGCACAAAATTTGTGGCCCATGTCCAAGAAAATCAATCGATAATCGGCTAAAATCGGCAATTTCTCGAGATCGGAACGCAGTGCACACAAATCCTTTGGCATGCAACATTACCATCAATAGCCGGCTACTCGTACCAAGTTTGATCGCGATAGGCCCTGGCGTTAGCGAGCGGCGCTCCAAAAACCTGGCAGAGAACACGAAAAAAGCCAGAAAGTCGACACATTTTTGGGCGTTTCCCTTTAATGCGCAATGGTACTGAGACGCGCCGTGGTAAGTACGGTCCCCCGACAAAAGCGCTTCTTTTGAGCCATAACATGCCAAAATCCGTTCAGACAATCAAAAGTTATAGGCGATCGAAAATCCAATTCCCAAATACGCGCGCGCAAGTCGTCACATATTACGGTTACTGATTACGGTATTTCTCTCTATCGCTGTCTAAACGGTAGCGGAGACAGTGGCAGTTGAAGAAAGTGTATTAGGCATCCCAATTTCCAACCCAATGTCGGCTACAGCTCGGCCGGCAGCTCTGCACCTCTACAAGGATCTCCTGAAGGTCTCCGCTCAGTTTCGCGACTACAACTACCGCGAATTTGCGCGGCGTCGCATCAGGGCCGTTTGCTGACAAAAATTTAGAATTTGGACTCGTTTTTATTGTTTTTTTCTCTCGCAAAATCGTTTGCTGTTAAGAAACTGAATTCGTGCAAATGTAACAGACTAATTAATTTCTGACAGCTCGTGCGCATTGGGTCCTCAAATCGACAATTAGAATTGACGGGACTTGAAAATATTAACCGACTATTCGACTAATGACGATTAAACATTTAACGACTAAATTATTGACTAAATATTTACTAAAGTAGGAACGCAAATGAAATGTTATGCAATTTACTGCTAGAATGGAACGAGTCCGGATTTCGTCAGCGTACGGCCAACAGGGACCATTTTCTGCGCAACAAACTGGTTTCGAACCCTGAAAGTTTGGAGAGTCTCCAGAAGACGGGTTTGTCGGAGTTGGATAGCCTCAAGAGACAGGTTCAGCTCTGCAATCTCTACTTCGACCAGAAAAACGTCGTCGAGGTTGAGGGAAAGGAGTTGGGAAATTGAAGAAAATCGCATTCGAAACGCAAATTTTTATTGTTTGTTCTCGGGTTTTACTCATTTTTTATTGGTGAGATTTCGTTTTTTTTTATTTTCGCCAAATTTTGTGTGCATTCCCTTCCCCATAGGTGGGCTCAGGGGTGGTCTAGGGGGGGTTCACCTCCCCCCTGGCTATGGCCGTCCCGCTTTTTTGCGGGACCGACCCCCCCCCTGGCCATCGCCATCCTGGAGAACTTGCGGGATTCTTTGGTTGGTGTTTTTGTTTTTTTTGTGTGTTGGGGTAAGACGCCGAAAGTATTTTGTGTGCATTCCCTTCCCCAATTCCAGATTCGTGTCTCCGCGTCTTGCTTGCCTCTCAGTGTCGCGTTATTGTTTTTGGCAACAGAATTTTTTAAGAGAGATCTCTGGAAGTGAACGGACAGAACAGGACACTGGAAAACTGTGAAAATGTCCTCGTCAGCGCTGGTGAACTGGACCTGTCCCAAGTGTCGCAGCTCCAGCTACAACAACCGCCAGTTCGTGCTCATGATCAACGAGTGCGGCCACTCGCTGTGTCGGAACTGCGTGGAGAAACTGTTCGTCACGAACACCCACCCCTGTCCCACCTGCGGCAAGACGCTCAGGTGTCCTCTCTATACGCTGCGATAGCCCCCTCCCCTCCCCCCCCCCCTAATTTCTGTTTCTTGGGCCCCTACTAGTCGGAAGGAACTCTCCCCAAAATGTGTCCACAAAGTGGCGTAGTTTGCGTCTTTTTGGAGTGTTTTGAGCAGACACACACACACACCAAAGTAGCGCAATATTTTCGGCCTATTTACACACGTGGCCAATACGCACCAGTTTTTGTTCAGCAGACTTTCTCTTCCCTCTCATATGAAATGGCCAGACCCGGTTACATGTATGATTACAGCTCCCAACACCCCTTCCCCCCCTTCCTTACCCTGCCCAATCAAGTCTTCCTTTCTACTTACTACCCACCCATACCGTAAATCCTTCAATTGTGCCCCTGGGACAGTACAGGGTGGCCCAGCCTCGACTGCACCTATTTGTTCAAGTATATCTCGGGGGTGGAAGAAGCGATTTTGATGAAATTGTGAACACTTCTAGCAGACAGTCTAACTTAGACTTCCTCCAAGTTTCAGTTAGATGTATTGCGCTGTTCAAAAGATACGCACAAAACAATTTGTATACGATGAAATGCGTGTTTCCAAAGAACTAGGGTGCTTTTGAAACAAAACGATTTTTTTGCGCGAGTATGTCGTGGCAGAAATAAACAAAACTGAAAATTGTAAAACAAATTTACAAAACGGACAATCAAGCTGAAGTTATTCGTCGAATCAAAGTTGAGTTCTCAACGACGAAAGCTCCATCACAAAACACTGTCTCAGCGCGACCGTAACGAACGCGCTTCGAGCAGACTGCAGACTGGGTCACAGTGTTGTATACCTTCAACCTTTGCCTACCCGGGGGGGGCACAATTGTAGGGAGGATCGTCCACTATTGGAGAGTATGGGGCGCTATTCGATGGTTTACGGGACACATTTTCTTCATAGAGTTTTGTGGTGTTTTGGAAATGAATTTTACTTTTTTAAACTTTTAAACTTTATTTTTTGACGACAACCACCGACACAGCACAATGGCCGTAAGCTGGATCACAAGATCACAGGGCGGCGCCGTATAAATAACAATGGGCGTTGTTCTGCCGCGAGGCAAGGGGGCCCCCACCTGGCACTGATTTTTGGCCGAAGCCACGGTACAGCCAGAAACCGGAGCTGTGGTTTAAATCCCTTGCCCAAGGGGGTAGCCGTGGCCTTGCCCAGCAAGGAATCGAACCCCCGACCTCACGGTCAGGAATCCAACGCCTTGCGGACTATGCCACAGCCCCACATGAATCCCTAGCAGCAACTGGCACCGGCTCGCTGGCAGGAAGCAGCAGTTCTGGCAGCAGACGTTCGAGGACGCGTCCGTGGAGCGCGAGATCCACATTCGCAAGACCCTGCACAAGGTCTACAACCTCCGCGAGGACGACTTCGACACCCTCCGACAGTACAACGACTATCTAGAGCAGGCTGGCTTTTCTTTCAAGTTTTTGAAATTTTCTTTAGCGTGTATGGAAAATTGCCGGAATAGTAGTGTTTTGGAAGTTCATGCATTCGGCTGAGTTTTCACAGTGCAATGCATTCGTTGACTCAGACACAGTGTTAGTAGTAGTAATGTCCTCAGAGAGTATTCTTGGCGCAGAAGAACGGTTCGTGAAATCCTGTTCCGTCTTTTCCAGGTGGAAACGGACGTATTCAACTTGGTGAACGACACGAATCTGAACGAGACAAAGTGAGCCATGAGCATCACGACACGCACGCACACAAGAAACATCAGCACCCGCCATACCAGTAACCGGGTCTGGAAACTGGGGGGGGGGTACATGGCCGAATTCTGGGGGGGGGGGCATACACTAACATTTACTCACTTTATCGTTTTAGACAGTGAAAATTCCTTGGAAAATTTCTGGGGGTGGGTGTTGGAAAAAATAGTGGGGGGTACCCAGTTACAAGTATGGCACCCGCTAACGCGCACCGGCACGCACTGGCGCGCACGCACGGGCACGCGTGCACGCACGCAGGGCGCGCGTGGACGCGTTCGAGCGCGCGCACCGGGCGGCGATCGAGCGGAACAAGACGCGCAAGTCCAAGGAGGCCGAGTACCTCAACGCGCTGCTCGCCGACGACAGCCAGTACCGGGACAGGTCGGGTCGAAAAGATTTCGCAAAATTTTTTTTTGAAAATTCGAAAATTCTTTTTTGCAGACTGCGCCAGTTCCAGCGAGAGGAGGACGCCGAGCAGAAAACAAGTCGCGAGCAGAAGCAGTTGGAGAAGCAGCGACTGCTGGACGAGCTGAGACAGAGCGAGGCGCCGGCCGAACTGATCTTGGACCAGAAACGCAAGAGACTCATTGAGCAGGAACTCAGGGACAAGCAGGAAAAGGAGCGACTTGAGGTCGGTGCATGCATACCCGTAACAACGTTTGACTGTTTTTTTGTGTGACAATGAAACACTGAAACACGCCATTTGTGGACAGGATTTCACGCTATTTCTGTGCTCGTTTTCAATTCTGCAATCTGGACGTACGTGTACGCCCGCAAATTCTAGGTATAAGGACCTCATATGTATCCCCTCCCCCCAGTTTTTGTATGACATGTCACCAGACAAAAATGTTCAGCTGTCACCACACCCCCCTTTTTGATAGAGTGGGCTAGATACCGTAACGGCTCTCTGTGGGCAAAATGTTGAGCCAATTACAGTACGCGGGTACCGTGGATGACGCTCTTTTGTTGGGGACAGCGGGGTGTCGAAGATAACGAGTCATTGACTCGCACGCCCTTCAACGCCTTTTAACCAACTCGTGAAGCATTTTTCCTTGCGTTTGCGAACCTCATTTTTTCCTCCATTTTTAGGACGCGAAGCGGCAGCGCCGTCAGGGTCGGGCTGCGGCCTCTGCTGGCGGCTGTTGACGAGAAGTTCGCGGGGGCGGGTACCCAGGCACCCTCCGCGGCGCCTCCGGGCCCCAACGAGTACCTGCTGATGGTGCTCGCCGTGCACGGGCCACCGATTCCCTCGCCAAGGGAATTGGGCCCACTGGGCTGCCTGAATCACATTCGGTCCCCCACCAAGCAGCAACTGGCCGGCGGCTTCTACGCCGAGCTGCCCTGCTATCGCGCCCTCGCAGGAGCCCAAGGTGTCCCTCTGGGGATTTTCTGCGAAAATTCAAAAAAATGGAGGAAAACTGATGAGTGAAAATTGCTTGGTGTAGAGTGAGGGAATAAAGGCTGCGTCGTTGGAGGTTGGGCGTTTTGAGAGTTGCGTTCACTCTACTTGACCAACGCATAACGATGGCATCATAGCCTTCCAGCCACATCTGTAGGTAAAAGGTGTACAGTTGCTTTGCAAAGGGTTCCTATGTGACACGCACTGGTGTAGCTGTAAAGGAGAACTCATTTGGCCTAACCTAACCTTATCTAAGGTGCTCTCTCCCCCTCCAAACTCATCTCCTATTATCCCTGCCCATATCCTCCAACCTTTATGTATTTTCAACTCGTCTCTGTCAGCGAGATATCGTCTTGTTTTTTTTTCCGCTGCTTCCACTATCATCCGGTCATTTGCGCCAGTGCGTGCGTGCGTGTCCAAATGTCGTCTTCACCACCCGGCGGGGTGGAAAAGTGGGACACGGCGACAGATGGCGAACTGACAGAGGAAAAGCTGAGAGTAAAACTAGAGAATCGTGGATTCCGCGTCAGCAAATACGTCTACCCGCCAGGCACCGTTTTCCACACGCACAGCCATCAGGTGCGTTCGAAGACAAACCCTATAATTAGCAACCCCCCCCCCCCCTCTCAACTCCCTACGATACATAGTATGTCCATAGGCCGAGTGGAGGTGACTCAACCTGAACCAAAAAGTGGTAACCAACGTTTTGCATCAAGTTTTGGTAAGGGTACCGCTATTTTGGTGTGTGTGTATGATCACCCAACACTGACAACCCTCTTTTGTTAACGTAGAATAGGTATATGGGGGGCGGGGTGGGGGGGGGGGGTAGGGCAGGCACCACGCGATTTTGTCAATTTTCTTTTCTTTTGTTGACTTTTAGTTTTTTTAGGTGGACAAGACGGACGCGGTGCTGTCGGGTCGGTTCGAGTCGACGATGGCCGGTGCGTCGTTGGTGTTCGAGCGTGGCGACTGCCTCTACGTGCCCAGACACGAGCCGCACAGCGCCAGGTCGTGCAGATGACCCCCTATCTTTCCCCCCCAAAGGGAGGGACGTATGTGTTTGCAACTGGAATCTGCCCTGGGGGGCGCAAGCATACCTGTAACTGGGGGGGGTTCCCTCCCCCCACTTTGCTGGTTTTGACCCTACCCACACCCCCAACCCCCCCCCCCCCAGAAATTTGAAACTGAAAATGGTAATGTGTTTTGTATGGTGCTTTTGAGCAAAAATCGCCCAAAAAGTACCTATATTGGGTTATTTACAGTGTATTTTGACTAAAATGTGCCTATATTTGGGTTTTTACAGTGTCTTTTTGACTAAAAATCAACCAAAAAGTGTCCCTACTTTTTTCCTTCCCAGGTCCCCCCTCCTCCAGATTTTCCACGCCCCCACCACCCCCCCCCCCCCCCAGAAAGTGCCCGAACCCACCCCCCCAGGTCCAATTCCCGGTTACACCTATGGGCGCAAGGTTCGAAATGGCTGAAACCGGTTTGCTGAAACCGCTGAATGGGAGGGGGTAGCACGGTGGCATCCAAATAAAACGGTATGCTCGATCAACTTTCTGATCCGATCAAGACGGTATTCTGATCAGGGTTGCAAAAATTAAAAAAAAGTTTAAAAAAAAATTTGTTTTTTTTTTTTAACAGTTGGATTTTTTTAAAATTAAAACAAAATTCTCTGTTTTGGGGTAAAATTTAGCTTTTGAGTGGCAAAAAGGCGTTTAAATGGTGTTTAGTTGGTACAATTAGTAGTTATTCATGCATAAACTTGCTTATTAGCACCAAAACTAAGCTCTTTTTGGGGTTCCCAACATAGTGCGATACCGTACACGACCATTTAGAGGCAGCGGCTTTGTCACCATTTGACTAAAACGATGCTAAATATGCTTCTAAAGGCTTTAGGGAAGCACTAGTACTTGTGTTTGACACTCTAATAGGCTAAAAGTATCTTATAGTACAGGTATTTGGCACCAATGAAATGATGGCTCCTAAGTCAATTTCAAAAAAAATTAAAAAAATTTTTTCTTTAATTAAAAAAAAAAACTTGCAAATTTTTTTTTATGCAACCCTGATTCTGATCAAAACGGTGTGCTTGATCAACTAGACCTTCCTGTCGCGTTTTAAAATTTTTAATTGCCCCCAGCCTGACCGAATGCCTGCCTTTCGATTCCGCTGAAATTTTTCACCTGAGCTTGGTTGCCTGCTATCTTCTTCAAAATTTACGTTAACGTTTGATTTAAACGCGCTTATTTTGATTTAAACGTTACGAAAAATTGACTTTGCAGAGTAATCGGCAACGAGCCGGTCATCAGTCTTGACGCGGAGCGTCGTTAAGCGAATTTGAATAATCCACAAAGCTGCGTCGCCATCACAAAAACGGCTAGAGCTAGGCTGCCAAAAATCAACCGTATTCTGACATACTATGCATCGTTCATTTTCGGTGTACATAGCGTAGGAAAGTGTCAGCCTGCCAAATATAGGAAGCTTCAAAAGGCGTCCCAATATTGTCCAGTCATCCTTGTAACTGGAGGTGGGGTTACCCTCCCCCGCTAGTTTTCTACCCCCCCCCCCCGAATTTTCCCAAGGGACTTTCACTCCGTTTAAAACGATAAAAGTGAGTAAAAGTTGGTGTATTTCAGTGCTTTTCAGTGTTATATGACCATGAAATAGCTAAATAACACTGTTTAGACCCAGTTTATAACTCAAAAGCTGGTCAGCTACCCCCACTTTTTGCTCCACACAGCCCCCCCCCCGAACTCGGCCGTTTACCCCCCTCCCCACTCTTCCAGACCCGGTTACAGGTATGATTGCAGTTGGTCGCTCTTCTGAAAATTGGTAATGGGCGAACCCCTAACCAGCATACCTGTAACCGGGAATTGGACCTGGGGGAGGGTTCGAGCACTTTCTCTGTAGGGG
Source organism: Paralinhomoeus sp. GSCO2_6 (assembly GCA_030248085.1). Taxonomy (NCBI): domain Eukaryota; kingdom Metazoa; phylum Nematoda; class Chromadorea; order Monhysterida; family Linhomoeidae; genus Paralinhomoeus; species Paralinhomoeus sp. GSCO2_6. The sequence continues at coordinate 6 of JASAMY010002074.1, read as the reverse complement.
GTGGTG